>CAJHNH020002326.1:0-50000 GCA_905116865.2 Candidula unifasciata | reverse complement strand
ACCCAGCCAGACTGTTAACTGTTCATTTTCGAACACGCCGGCGGACCCCAGTGACAAAATCCAGACAATAATCCTCACTCGTATCCTCCGCAGCGAAGCATGCCACTCTGCACGAAGCATGCCTGTCCTGATCTTCCTCAGCATGCTTTCTGAATCAGTTACAATCACGATGTATGTGTGTGTGTGTGTGCGTATGTGTGTGTGTGTGAGTTTGTGTGAGTGTGTGTGAGTGTGTGTGTGAGTGTGTGTGGGTGGGTGTGTATGTGTAAGTGTGTCAGTTTGTGTGAGTGTGTGTGTGAGTGTGTATGTGTAAGTGTGTGTGAGTGTGAGTGTGTGTGTGTGAGTGTGTGTGAGTGTGTGTGAGTGTGTGTGTGTGTGTGTGTCGTGTGTGTGTGTGTGTGTGTGTGTGTCTGGGTGTGTGTCTGAGTCGAGTTCTCTAACCAGCGGAAAGCTGCAGTGACCGCCTCCACACAGATTATAGAGTCATGATGTAGCGTCTAGACGCTCGTCTCTACAAGTCTCACACGATCTTTTCTGGATTTTTTCATGGTCATTTACAAAATCCAGTTTTATGGGTCGTTAGTTTCCCATATTCTTTGGATAAAGCATAAGTCTGACACCGGTACCTTAAAAATGGAACAAAGAGTGTATTTATAAATTGTCAGTTTATATCTGGTGGAAAGGTCGGGTTTTGCAAGACTGAGATAAATGTATATGCAACCATGTTGTTGTTGGCTAGCTGTATCATTGTTTTACTCCCCCCCCCCCCCCCCCCCCCCAATCTTAGATCTAAGTATACGAAATCTAAGCGTCTTAAATCTAAGGTTAGTTGTGTATCCTTTACAGGATGTTGTAGAACCAACCCCAACAGCCCCTGGCTGTTGTGTGGTTTCTCTAGGCAAATTTGCATGCAGTCGTTTACCATTGCTCACTGGACGGTCGGCCCCCTGATACAACTGTTGAAACCAACGCAAGGCGCATGGCCGGCAGTTGGGATCGAACCCTGAATCCTGGCATTACGAAACGTTCTTAAATCTAAAGGTCTGTTATTCACGATTCTAAAATCTAAGTGTGCGAAATCTTAACGTCTCATATCTAAAGGTCTAAAATCTAAGATTCTGAAATCAAAGCATATGAAATCAAAGCGTCTGTAATCTCAGGGTCTGAAATCAGCGGAAATCAACCGCTTCTCTGCAACGCTTTTGCAAATGTACATATAAAAGCGATAAACTGCATCTGTCTGGTAGAGATCGAACTGCCGATCATGGCACTTGTATTCGAATATGTTCACTTGCTGGGAGTTGGTGAATTTCAGAGAGTACATGGCTCCAGTAATTGTGTGTTCAGAACTAGATATCCAGTTAAACGCTTATTATTTGGGAGCATTCTAGAAATGTTCTAGGAAGGAATGTCAAGAAAGCACCGGTAGCCCACTGGCTAGTTAGCTGACCTCCCTGTCGTGGGTCACATGATAGAATCTCAATCAGAAAAGTGCTGTCGTCATTCAGATATTTTACCAAGGGTATGGCAGTGTACTTGGAAGCGAACAGACTGGTAGACTAGCTGGTTCTGCGTCACTTGGTGAATTATGATGCTAGATGTTGTAAACATTCTTTTGGAGCCAGTGAATAGTGCCGAAACACAAATAGATCATTACACTTTGGGAAAAAAAGTGCTGGGAATAAATACCAAGAGATCTGGCCGACGCTCAACACACAAGAAGAAAGCGAGATGGATATACAGTCAGACTGTTACTGGTGCCATCGGAAAAGGAACGTTGCTTCCTGCTAAAGAGTGATACGAAGCACTTATGGAAATCTCCAAAGTGCTATGATGTAGATTCCTAATTCAACATTCAACGTGAGAAAAGATCGTTCTTAATTTGTCGGCACTCTCATTTAGCTTCCAGTTTAGAATATATGCTTGCAAAAGGAAATGTTAATGGATGCAGACACGACCAACGTTATATTGCGGCCATCACACACGGATTAAGCGAAGATTAATATGTAGCAATAAGTCAAAAAGTAAAGATCCCTTTTCACGCCTTTCAGCGCATCGGGCATATGGGCAGAGCGTCCCATAATTTTACAGACCATCAACACTCTGTGGGTAATGTGGTCAGCATTACGCCGGCTGTCTTTACTTTCCCAGGACAGCCCATCCTGGTACCCATTTTAGGCTGAGTCGACCTGCGACGTCCCAATGTAGCAATGGGGCAAGAATAATATACACAAAATGTCCATATGTGTGTTTAGGATCCACTCATACATACCCAACAGTATATAAATGTGTAGAGTCGTCTATTGATTGATACATCCACCCATATATCAATATATGAAACCATTCATTTATCCAACCATCCATTCATCCATCTATCATTCTAGCCATCCATTCACAAGCCAATTCATCAATGCATACAGCACCCAACAATGCATAAATCTTTAGAGCTATCCATTAATCCATGTACGTATCCATATATTTACCCATACATCTAGTGGAGAAAGAGTAAGAGTTGGAGGATACAATATAAACAATTTGCGTTATGCAGACTATACAGTTTTGATTGCTGAAAATGCAACTGATTTACAACAGCTGTTGGATATTGTGGGGATAGAGAAAGAAAGGACTTTCATTGAATATTAAGAAAACGGAATTAATGGTAAATCAAAGAAGAAGATAATTCCACCTTATATCTCAGTTGAAGGAAAAATGACTTAATCAGGTCAATAAATTTAAATATCTGGGAACAATCATATCATCAGATGGAAAATGTGTGACAGAGATTAACTCTTTGAGTCCCAAGGAACGCATCATACGTTCATAGGTTCTTACCTAGAAGCCCAGTGAACGCATGATGCGCCAATGTTATTACTATCTTTACTACCCCCTGGGCCTGTGATGTTACCCCCCCCCCCCCCCCCCGGGACTCAAAGAGTTTAAAATGCAGAATAGGTCAAGCGTAAGCTGCATTTAAGAAAATGAAAAATATCTTATGCAATCAATCGCTCTCATTTAATGTCAGAAAGAGTGTTCTAAAATGTTACCTTGAACCTGTTCTGCTGTATGGCAGCGAATCTTGGAATGCCACTGAACAAATTAAGAAGAATTTGGAAGCAACAAAGGTGTGGTTTCTGAGATGAATGTTACAAATACCTTGGACGGCCAGATTAACAAAGATTGCTTGAAACAAGCTAATGAAAGTAGATCTCCATATACAACAATACACACACACACACACACACACACACACACACAAAGAGACAAACACTGTTCTTTGGCCACATAGTGAGAAGAGAGACATTGAAGAACATCGTGACAACTGGAAAGATCAGTGGGAAAAGGGGTAGAGGCAGACCAATAGAGACTGTGCTGGATTGGCTAAAACGATGGCACGGAGGGATATCATCAAGAGAGCTGTTCCAGTCAACCAGGGATCGAGATCTGTGGAGATGCATGAGCGCCTGCGCCAGTTGGCAGGGCACATGATGATGATGATCTAGTCGATGCATGCATTCATCCATAAACTTTCACATCCATCCATTGTAACTCCCAAATACCATTCGTCCATACACCCACCAGCCAATCACCCACCATTCCACATATATATTTATATATCCATATATCGATCTATGAACCAGTTAGCGTTATCTATCCCTAATACATGCATGGACAATAGAGGGAAAACTAGAGTTATCTAATATGGACTATGCTAGAAGAAAAGTCCTCTTTAGTCCCCCAAGGCAAGTTTCCAGCAGCTCGTACCCGATCGCCTTGATGTATTTTCAGGTACTGAGCTTTGACACTGCTGTCTGAGTGTCTTCATGGACTTACGAACGACGATGGAGTCAAAGTTCCCAAAGACTTTCAGGATGAAGCGTTCTTCTTTTGCTCGAAGTCTGGGTTTTACAGGGAATTTTGGCAATATCAAGTGTTTAGTCTTATAATCATACAGTAGGCTTCTGGTCATCATATACGTGTCAATACTTTGTCGTGTGAGAATTGTAGAACATACAGATGACGATATAAATAAAATAAACTGCGACTGTGGCTTTGGCTTAGAGAACACGCTTAGTAATGCCGAGATGCTGGGTTCGATCCCAGCTGCGGACGATTTGTCTTGCGTTAGATTCGATAGTGGTACCGACAGCTGACTATTCTGAGAGCAATGGCAAACTGCTGAACGTAAAATTTGTCTAAAAGAGCCACAATAGCCAATAAATGCTGGAGTTAGTTCTGCAACGTCCTGTATAAGATATGCGACTAACTTTTTACACTTATTAGGAATCATTTATCAAAAATCCTAAGTTAACAACGACAGTGATGATATCAAAGTAGAGGACGATGACCCAGAAACAAAACACACACCTGAACAGACCTATGTCCAGCCAGGTCATTCACATAGTGTATATGAGACCCTTCTTTACTGCTATTTGTAAGACGTCAAGTCTGGCATTCACGTCACACGAATACTCTGTGAAAACTATAGCCGGTGTCTGTTTTTGGATATGAAAGGTTCTTGTACATAGTCCTGATTTTCTCCGATCGTTGAAAGCTAGTATTTCGTTTCTCTGTGGTTTTATTAGCACAGTTCGGTCTGTCGGATACACTGAGCTGATTTGCCTGAAGATTTAGAGGTACTTATGGTAATAAATATTCTGTCTAAAAGATTGTATTGTCAACACTGCAACACGATCTGTAAGCCTGTTCTATGGGTTGTGAAGGACAGGCAATAAATTAACCCGGATTACATCCTAGTCATCGGTTTTGTGGCTAAGTCGATGCGAACGTTTCGTAATGCCGGAATGCCGTGTTCGATCCCAGCTGCGGGCAATGGGCCTTACATTGGTTTCGACAGTGGTATTAAGAAAGCCGACCGCCCAGTAAGCAATGGCAAACTAGTGGACGTAAATTTGCCTAGAAAAACCACACTGTTGGGGTTGGTTCTGCAACGTCCTGTACAGGTTACGCAACTCACCTATGGTTTTATTAGCACAGTTAGGTCTGTCAGATACACTGACCTGATTTGCATGAAGATTTAGAGGTACTTATGGTAATAAATATTCTGCCTAAATGACCGTATTGTCAAAACTGCAACATGAACTGTAAGTCTGTGCTATGAGTTGTGGACAGGCAATAAATTACCACGGGATACGTTCTAGTCAAGCCCTGCTTATACTGAGAACATAGACCAGGTGACAATGAATGCCAGACAGGGTATGGCGACTATGAGGTCGATGAGTAGAACACCGGACGGTGCTAAATTGTGCTATATAATTTACCAAGGTTAAAGAGAAAGAGACAGATGAATGGATATAGAAGCTAAGAGAACAGACCTCAAAATTTCCTCTCAGTTCCTAACAATTTTTATTAATTTTTATAAATTTTAATTTTTGAAGCCGCTGCTCCACAATTAAGCTTTTGTGCCATAAATTCAAATTCAAGCTTACATTTATGTACTCCTTCTTCAGACTTCAGGACTCCATTTCGGAAAGAAGGGGGTAAAAGGTGGGGGGGGGGGGGGGGGGACTGATAGACACTTTGCCTCCTAATAAGCAATTATCAGTGTATCATTTGAAGTCGGAGTGCGACTGTTTGATAGGTGGGGAACCAACAGTCTGCATTAGAAATAAACCACAACAACAAAAATTGTGTTTCAATGACGTTGCAGAACTAGCCACAGCATTGTTTGGCTGTATGGTTTTGCTAGGCAATATTTCATTCTGTAGTCTGTTATTGCTCCCTAAATGGTCAACTCCCAATACCATTGTGGAAATCAGTGCAGTTACAAGGGACGTTCAGAAAGTGGAGAAGTTTAACTCCGGATAGTATTCTTGCGCGCTAGGGCGCACGCGCGTGTATATATATATATATATATATATATATATATATATATATATATATATGTGTGTGTGTGTGTGTGTGTGTGTGTGTGTGTGTTTGTAAAGAATGCAAAGAATATCATAGTATAAAATAAAACTAAGCGAGACAGTCCGCCTCTACTGCAGAACTCTGATGCTCCAAGGGTCACACTGGTCGAGACTTTTAGAGATCATTACCTAGGTGGTCTATCCACATATAAATGTTTTCTTTCCTTGGTTTATTCACTGTTCTGAAGAAGTCTATCGCCAGATAAGCGCAGTCTGTTAACAGACTTGGTAAAGTCCTTTTCGACTTCAGGCCCAGTATGGAGAACTAGGCTTGCAAAATGTTTAGTTTCGAAGTTGGTGTTGCTTTTGATTTCGCTTTGCTAATGCAGTTTCGCAATATAGACATAATTCTACGGCTTCACTGCATGCGCTACTGATTTAAGTGCTTGGTGCAGCACTATGAGCTGTATCTTTCACGTGACATTGCTGTCATGTTTGCAGCGGTTGAGTCGTGGTATTCATTTTGGCCGGTAGCCGGTTTACGTGTGGGCTTACTAAATACCACATGTAATAATTTTACGTGTATATAGCTAACTTATCGTGACTGACTACTTCCATCAACGACAAACTATATTGTTTGTAGCAAATGTTGGCTCTGGAGTCTCTAGCAATTGCCTTATGCATTTATTGCTGGGCATATTTCTAGACTGTGACGGGACTAATTGTTTGTTCACCAGTTTTTCAAATGAGATTTTCACTGGCATAACAACGGTAGTAATGTCGGTTGACCTGATTGCAGTGAAGTTGAAACTTCACCCACAGACTGGGTGTAGTCGACAATACAGATAATGCAGTCTATACATAAATTTGGTGTCTACTTTGGCAAATCTTTTAAAGATTGGAATGCCTATGAGCACGGAAATGAGGTTAGCGCTGCGAGGCAGTCTCTTTTAATCTCCGTGTAGATTAGTATTTTCACACTTTAAAAAAAGGCTCTGTCTGACTGACTGACTTTCTACCCCACCAGGACATCACACAAGCGACAAACACCCGATGACACAAAGTGCCACCATGTGGATGAGGATCACCGTGGAGAGGTCCCAGAAACCGCGTTCAGACAATAGGCCATATTGATGGTCTCCCTATATTGCGGCCCCTGGCAAAAGCCAGAGTGGGGCTTCAAATAACAAAAAATTACATCCTAAAAAGGACATAAGGAACACTAGGTACTCTCTGTCAGGACGCAGTGATCTCTACGTCGATGCTTCGGAGTCTAAAATTAGTTGTCACTTTTTCTGAGTTTTAAACTAGTGTACATTACAAGTGGCGTGCCATTTTTGGTAATAAAAATAGTTTAGTGGAAAAAAGAAAGCATCGATATTGTATGTTAAAGTATACTTTCTTTAACATCGTGCAATAAAGAAAAGTTTTAGTCGATTTAGGTTTACCAGTCTCTTGTGGAATCTTTAGAAACTTGTTAGCTGCATAATTTAGGGTTAATAATCAAGTATATTCCAACAATTTCCCAAATAAGAATTATCCCTTCTTGTACTGGCGACAACGCTGACATTGATACTCAGTAAGGGACCCCTATTGCAGGTTTAAAGCTCGTTGTTCGGGTCCTGACGGAGCCGGACTTTGTTTTTAGGAATGACCTTGGCTCCCATCTCGACCCATCTTAGAATGGTTAACAGGAACTATCATGGGTAATAAAGGCAATCGGCTGATGTTTCCACATCACCCACCTATTGCTGATTGGTCTATAAAATAAATGTCCGCTACGCCTGAAGGGGTGGGGTGGAAAGAGATCCTTAAAGCACCATATTTTCTGAGCGTCCTTGCACTTTCTTTCAATGGGCTCAGTAACAGGAGTTTGAACTGTAAAGCTAATCTTCGCAATTTGACGGACTAATTGTTTAAAATTCACTTCTTCAACTACGATTAAGACACAAGTCGATGTGTGATATCCCCACGTCCACTAGACATTGTTAATTCTTTAGGGGATCTAAGCGTCTAAAATCTAAGTCCTAATCTAAGCATCTGTCTAAGCAACTGTCCCTTCCGTACGGCGTTGTTAGTCTTTCTAAAACCTTTTGCTCTGTGCACTTTCAGTCTGTTTTGACACAGATGACGTAACATGCAATGATGACAAACTATCCAGCATCTCCTCTCTCAGTCCTACTCTTCCTCTTTTCCCTCCAACTTTCCCAATGTCACGACATATCCAGGTTTCCTGCTTTCTATGACATGAGTAAAGAGTGTTGATCGTCTCCTTCTGACGTGGGCAATTAGTTCTCTTCGTGAGTAAGTTGTATCAAAGACTTTATTACTCCGTTAATCTGTCTAGGGGTTCTCATAATTCGTATATAAAACGAAATGCCTGCCGCTTTCACGTGACTTTTCACAGATAGTCCAGCTGTCCATCATAAGTAAGTAAAGTAAACTAAAGAAAAGTAAAGATCCCTTTTAACGTCTTTAGGGGTATCAGCACTGCGATTATATGTTAAATTCTCCAACAAATAATTTCAAGTAACGGTTATACACTGGAACACAGGTTGATGAGATTGCTGTTAGCTAATTCTAGTCACCATTTCCGGCATTAACTGCTTGTAGCATAAAATTACGTAAATATCTTGCTAGTAGATACTATATTCTTTCTTTCTGTTGAATGTAGAGGGAATTAACTCTATTGATTTCGTTGTTGGTTGGTAGTTTCAATTGCTCTGGCAGAGTGAGACATCATTTGTTGGGCACGCTGTGAGACAAAAGCAGCTGAAAGAAGTTGTGACTAGTAGTAACGTGTGTGGAAAGCGAATTAGTGGAAACAACGTAAGAAAATGCACAAAAGCTTTCGACCGTGACGTGTAAGGATATCATCTGCTCAAGAACGTATACATCCTCTTGAATATTGCAGGTAGGGAAAAGGTGTGATCGCTCATATCTTTCTGAAAGATACTTCATGATGATGATTATGATGATGATGACAAAGAACATGAAGGGAGGCAGTGGGTCTTTTTTTCCCTGTGCATTGCCGTCAAAGTAGTCTGAACCATGAGGTTCAAAGGTTGCTTTAAAAAAATAATTGCGATCTAACAGGCAATTTTCAAAAAAAAAAAAAAAAAAAAAATAGACACAAACGTATTCACGAATTCTGAACGGACTATATGTGTATTTTCTTTTAAATGAGACGACACGAAACTAAATTTTACAGAAAATCAGATTCAGCCGCGTTGATACATTAATTTTTTTAATGTAGGTGAATGCACCCGAGAGTGAATGCGTGCAGGTGTAAAGCAACTAAACTGCAAAAAAAGGTGATGGCTGTAGTGGTATTAGTAGTCTTAACAGTCAAGACCAAGCCATCCTATGATAAAGCAAACGGCCTCATCAGGCGGCACCGTAAAGAGTGAGAAGGGAGAGGGGGAGGGGCTGCATAGGTATGGAAATTAAAATACTATTTTAACGTTGATCTGACAGCGTAAAGGTATTGGATCCTGAATTTCGAAGACTTGCATCATACTAAGAAAATATATCGCACTGGACTGGTAATAGTAGTAGTAATAATTGTAGTAGTAAATGTGTTAGTATTAGTAGCAGAAGCAGTGGTGAAGTTGTCAATGCTTTTGTACAGGGAGTGCGCATTAGCGGAAAACTTTTTAGCAGGGGGCTGCGTGGTCTCGATGCATGGTGTCCGCTTCGAGTGCTAGAGTTTCCGGGTTCAATTTCCGGTAAGGGCTGGGATGTTTTCACATGGACTTGGACTTCTAGTAGTGCCCCCTGGTCTCTGGGTAGGGAGATCAGACCCCCGTGTGCATTGTTGAGCACGTAAAAAAATCTCCTGGCAGTTAGAAATAAAAAAAAAATTAAAAAAAATTGCCCGGGAAACATTTTGAGTTAAAAATCTACCCAAAGTATTTCAAGATCCTCGCCGGTGTTACAGAGCCAGCGCACTGTGCTGAGCTTCTTCGGCTCAGACTTGAGTTACAAGAAGAACAGAGCACTTATGGGTTTGCCCATGTGCCATGATGTTGATCCCATTTTCAAAACCTCATACATTCAAGCGCCACTGTAATAATCATTGTTGTACGGGCACCTTTTTAGACACACCACGTACCAGTAACAATTTTTACTAAACATAAAGTAGTGTCGGCGGTGATGGTGGCAATGGCGGTGATTAGTAACAGCAGTAGTAGAGGAAGTGGTGGTGGTGGTGGTGGCAGCAGTAGTAGTAGTTGCCCAGCTTCGTGAAAAAAAGCACATATGATACAATGCAACCACACATGAAACGTATGCAAACTGTTTTCATTTAAACAAGTATATGTCCCGTTTGACGAGCATAATTTTAAAAAATCTAAATCCAAATTTAACGTCCATGCACGAAATCTATTATTCAGTTTCACAGGCAATGCTCAGTTTCAATAATCTACTTTAATTTATTAAATATACGTCTAGTTTAACCTAGCTATGTCCTGTTAGACAAACGTATATCTAGTTTATAAGTACAATAAGTAACAAATATACCCGCGCATGCATTCACACATACATATGCATATCTTTATCAGCTAGCAGTACAGTATAATAGACATGGTAGTCAGTCAGAGCTGGCGGGCAATCCTTGTCGTGAGTCATGGTTCAAATCGCCCCATTAAACAAGATGATTAGCACAATCAGGAGGAGTGATGAGTGACTAGTTGTACAGCCAGTTGTGGTGAGATAATGTTACGTTAAAGCCTGCAATACATACATAATTTGTAGTAGTACATTTTAACCCACTAGTACATCACACAAGCGATAAACACCCGATGACACAAAGTGGAGAGGCCCGGAAACCGCGTTCAGCCATCAGGCTATATTTTTGGCCGGGCTATATTGCGGCCCCTTGCACGAGCCAGGGTGGGGCTTCAGAATAACACAAAATTGCATCCTACAAGGGGATGACTAGCCAATGTATATTACATCTATATTAACTCTTTCAGGGCGGCATTTTTTCTGGGGTTTGGAGATCATTAATTTTGAGTGGAATTTTGATAATGCAACACGACAAAGCTAAAACCTTTCTGAAGAAAAAGTATTGGTGTATCGGGACTTATAATATATCAAATTAAAGATAAATAAGTGCAGAATAAATATAAAATACTTTAAAATCAGTAACAACTAAATATTTTTAAAATAACACAACATTAAAGGATGTTAGACACCAATGAAAATTATTGACATAAAAAATGTTGTGCTTACTTTTTTTTTTAACTTGTTCAGCAACACTGCTATCCAATTCTAAGAATGAAAATGCCTTCTCTGTTCAATTATGTATTAGTTAGTCTTTATTTGAAACAATTAATTTAAATACTTTGGATGTTATAATCCTTTTTGTATGACATGTCAATTTTCACAACAACCGAAAATCGGAAAAACAGCTGATCGAAACATTGATCTGATTTAAATATTTTGTACAATTTTCATATCCTTAACTAAATTATCGCTAGTAGATTTGTCACTTAGATATCAATCATAATATCAAGACTGTTGTCACCATTTGGCAGAGATTCATCAACGATAGAGCAGTATGAACAGTTATAGACCTTTCCCCTTATCATTTAGTATAGAAAAATCACGTAAAAATTGCATCCCATCTAAATAATTTTTTTTTAATCACAAAATAATGCACCGACCACGATGAACTTCTCAAACCAAAGTACTTCCTGTTGTTAATCCTAATTGTTAAAAAGGTAGTTCATAAAAGTTTGTTTTCCCTACAAAAAGAACAAAATTAGAGTGTCTCTATTACGATCCAGTAATCTGGCTATACGTCTTTAAGGGATAGACTTAATCGCTAGTATACTGGCTAAACGTCCGTAAAGAGTTAAAAAAATATTAAGTTTCCGTGGTCGTTAACTATAGGCTCAGAAACTACTAAACCGATTGCTTTCAAAATTTCACACAACATTGCCTTTGACTCAACGCATGTTTTTATGTTTAAAAAAAATCGCACAAACCACGAACGAATTAGCTCCAGAAACTCTAAAATTATTATTTGTTTCGTTGCTGGCCCGGATTTGTTTTTAGTTGAACAGCCACCTTTGACTGCTGAGCAGGGCTGCCAATAGATGCCTTTTCTCTCATGATCCATCTTTGACATTTCTTTAATGATCGCTTTCAAATTTTCACACAACGTTGCCTTAGACTTTGCGTGTGTTTGTGTGTATTAGTGTTGCACAAACCACGAAGGACGTAGCTCCTGCAACGAACATTTCATTATTTCTTTCGTTGCCGGCCCGGATTTGTTTAAAGTTGATTGGCCATATTTGACTGTGTGTGTGTGTGTAAAACACTGAATTTCACCTTATTATATAATGTCATTTCTACTAAATGCTTGAGCACTTGGTAGCGGAGTTCTAAGCATTCCACCTGTCACGCCGGTGATCGGCGTTCGATTCCCCGCTAGGTGATATATAATTATATTTTTGCCCTTAACTGGGCTGTTGCCACGCTGTGTTGTGGTTTATAGCTAGCCTGCGATATCGACACCTTTTTTCACTCTATTTTGGGATTTACATCTAGCCTGCGATAGCGGCGACGTGATGCTCAATGGTCATGTCACGTGTAATCTTCGTCCGCCTTTGAGAGGGTGTTTGGCATGTTGTGTTGTGGTTTACAGCTAGGCTGCGATATCTGACCAAAAGTCTTAGGTCTTCGGTAGTATAGTTATAAGTAATCCGCCCTTCCCGCGGGTGATCGGTGTTTGATTCCCCGCTTGGTGCTAATTTTTTTCTTTTTCTCTTAAAAGGGAACGGCGTGCCTTTAGAAAATACTGTATAAACTGCCACTACTACGGCGTGCCTTCAGAATATACTGTATAAACCGCAACTACTACGGCATACCTTCAGAATATAAAGTATAAACTGCAACTACTACGGCGTACCTTTAGAATATACTGTATAAACTGCAATTACTACGGCGTACCTTCAGAATATACTGTATAAACTGCAACTACTACGGTGTACCTTCAGATAATACTGTATAAACTGCAACTACTATAGCGTAGCTCTAGAAAATACAGTCGATGATAAAGGTGCGGTTATGTGAATTCGGAATATATTGTAATTGTTGTGAATATGAATGTACGCCTTTAGAATGTGCTCCATAATGAATAACTACATTAGTGTGCTCTAAGAACATACTGTACCAGATGCAATGGAAATGATGGAATGAAAGCTGCAGTCACCCAGTCTCTCTACTTAATTATCCCGCATAACGTGTGATGAGCCGCCCTAAATCCAGTGACACTTATATCCACACAGATAGGCCATGTGATGCTGTTTGTCTCCAAATCAACCCCTCCCACATCCCCTCCCGCCAACCCACCCCTTTCCCTGGGACCAGTATTTCAGTAAGATAATTGTGTCTGCTTTAAATGTCGTTAATTAACTATTTAAGGCCTAAACGTTATGATGCGTTTTCTTCTTCTGGGAAAACGGAAGGAGTGCTGGGAGGTGGGGGGTGGGGGGGGGGGGCTCTAGTCCTGGATGCAGATCTGGCTTCTTTGTAAGCAGAATGTTGGTTTCTTGCCCTTAGGCACATGTACTCGAACTTCGTAAAAACACTGATAATAAGTCACCTCTTACGACATGCTTGTCGGGGGAAGTTAGCCTATTTTTTTCCAGAACATGTAGGCCATGAAACCCACACAAACAGGGCGATGTTTGAGGCTGAAAGCACCAGTCAGGAGTGCCAGACACAATGGGCTCCTGTGCACACCCCCCCCCCCCCCCGCTTCCCAGCGCTCCATTATCCTTCTTAAACAAGAAAGCAGGTTCAGCTGCTGCTGCCCTTCCAACCAGGTATCAGAGTTTTCATTTTAAGACTTTGTTTATACTTATCATATTTCATACGCTGGGCATTTGCCTAGAGGTCCCACCAGTATAAAGGACTAATGCTTTTCGGTGAATGTGAAGTGACGTGTCATACACAAAAATAACTTTCCTGTGAGTGGTTGTCGTTGGGGCCCTATCACACTGGCTTGACCACGAGCCCTATCATACTGGCTTGATCAGTAGCCCTATCACACTGGCTTGATCAGGGGTCCTATCACACTGGCTTGACCACGAACCCTATCACACTGGCTTGATCAGGGGTCCTATCACACTGGCTTGATCAGGGGCCCTATCACACTGGCTTGATCAGGGGCCCTATCACACTGGCTTGATCAGGGGTCCTATCACACTGGCTTGACCACGAGCCCTATCACACTGGCTTGATCAGGGGTCCTATCACACTGGCTTGACCACGAACCCTATCACACTGGCTTGATCAGTAGCCCTATCACACTGGCTTGATCAGGGGCCCTATCACACCGGCTTGACCAGGAGCCTCATTACACTAGCTTGTACAGGGGCCCATAATATTGTTACGACGGCTTTGCCACAACACTAAAGCCACCTGCGACTTAATCTGCTAACCAGCTACATCAAACATTATAGTAGTTAATCAGCGTGTCAGTTCATTCGATGACGATGTAGTCTGACACTGTCGGAAAGTTTGTAAAAAAAAAAACAGAATAAAACAAACAACGTTCAATAACATTTTTGAAAAACTAACGCAGGTGAATCGTCTGGAAATGCTGAAGAATCATTGGGAAATCAAAAAGTGACATTACCTGATTTCGTAATGACTTCCCTTCCTAACAGTGGCCACTGTGGTGTTGTTGTTGTTTGTTTGTTTGAATTGTTTCATAGGAAAACAGTTTTATCAAATGTATTATGTAATAAGGCTTTTCACTGACATCAGAAGGAGACAGTCATCATTTTTCGGCCATGTTATGAGAAGAGGGAAAATAGAACATGATGTGACCACTGGAAAGATCTGTGGAAGGAGGGATAGAGGAAGACAACGAGAGAAGATGCTTGACAGTCTTGTTGCATGGCATGGAGGTGTGTCGGCACACGAACTGATACATGCTGCAGGAGATCGCGGATTATGGAGAGGCATGATCGCCCACGCCAGTCGGCCAGGCACCTGATGATGATGATGAATAAGGCAGGTGTACAGTATATGTACGTCATCAGGACGAGTAAATATCTCTCACAATGATAAAGTTATAATAAGTAAATTTGTTAAAATGTAATTAAAATATATTTGCAATGATTTTCTGTATCGATTTTTAGTCTAAATATATATTTTTTTTAGAGAAAAGATAGGCAAAATTCGGTACCGGAAAAGGATTAAACAATTTGTAATTAATTCCTTTGCGGACAACGGTTTTATTTTGAATATTCGGTCTTTCCTCAGAAATGGATTAATGACGAATCTTGAGATTCCTCTGTAATAATTTTACTGTTATAATTATTTTTTTTTAATGATCATCATTTGAGGAATATCAAATCAATAAAATAAGTATTTTTTTTTAATCGTACGACAGATAGAACAGATAGAAACCAATACGTAATTAGAGGGATCACTTAGGCCCCCATAAAAATTTTCTAGGAGGCTGTCTCACCACCCCCTCCCCACTCTCCACGCCACGCCCCTCCCCCTTCCCCTAAAAAATTATTTGAGGATGGCTTTATAACTCTTAATTAGTCCTTTAACTGCGTTCTTGTTGGTTAAGTCGAAGGTCTTTTTTTTTCTCTCTCTCTCCGAAATGGGGCCCAGAACACACTTTCGCATGTAAGATATCTGCGAGTTTATGCCCAACACATGCTATTCCAACGAACCCTTGATGAACCCTTATTTTGTCTTTTACCACATGCTTGTGTGAGTGTGGGGAGCGGTGGGAGAGTAAGATTTGTATTCTCTCACTCTCCAAATGGGGTCCCGGAAAGCACACAACATGGTTTATTTCAAGGGTTGCGCCCCATCGGTGTCGAGAAGTTTAGTCTTCTCTTTCTTTACCAGGACTTGAGAGTTTTCCCATCTTATGTGTTGTTTCATCGGCGACAAATTTACTTGACACCGGCAAAAATCTATGCATACATAATTGTCATTCGATTCACTGCTGCAGTCTGGCTCACCTCAGTTGGGATTAAAAAACAATTAGCAGACTTTAAAAAGAACCACGCCCCTTCTAGAATATCCGGGATTAATCGTTTTCGAAATGAAAGATAGAAAGCAAGAAGAAGAAGAAGAAGAAGATTAGTTTCTCGGGCCAAAATTAAATAGTGGAACTGCACTTTTTTGTCTGTGTAAGTTACCTTGCTTTCTATGTACATTTTCGAAACAGAAAGTGTGATTAACCATGTCTGCAAACTTTTTAATGTCACTTCTTGTGGATAAGTGAGTGCTTTTAAATTTTCTTCGGATGCTGGGTTAAGGAGAAAGATGGCTAGAATTAGGATTTTCTAATTTCTTCAGTTTCTGGGAGCTATTAGGAACTAATTGAATTTTTACCTATGAACAGAAAAAAACCACAGGATCTGCGTTTAAAATTGCTCCACTTTGTACAGGACTGTGGCTTCACAGTAGTTGCTGTAATAGCTGATAATGGTACCGTTAATTGCAGTGTCTACACTGATCTGCTGAAACCATGTCAATCATATACTGAAAACCATATTTCGCTGATAAAAAATATTTCATCTGCGTCATATTGTGGACTTGCTAACATGATATTTGAGCAGCTGGAGCAACCAGAAGGACACAGACCAGACATTTACATACCCTATATTACCTGGAAAAATGCTATACGCATGAGATGCTGATTTAGCTTCATAAGCTAACTTGTCTCATTTAAAGAAACTGTATTATATATAGCATGCAAAATAATATTGCAAAATTGGCAACTAAACTGCTGCTGTTCAGTCGAAGCTTAGTTTTCTCCCACAAAAACACCAACGACTTGAATTATTCATTTCCAAAGTGTCAGATGAGTCACTGATTTATGTAGCTGGATTTGTCTCTAGTAAGCTAAACTATTAAAAAAAAAAAGTGAAACCAACGAGGAAAAAAGTTCAGTAAGGTGACCTCAATATCGACGACGACGACGACGATGTATGTATTATTATTAATATTACTTTTCATTAGGGAACTAATAAATTCTAAGAAAATGACATTTTTTAATTCTAGCCACTGTATAAGCCATACTAATTTATTAATATTAAACAATTTTTTTCCCTACTTAAATTGGTTCCATTTGTGTATTATAGATCTAGCTACTAGTGTAGATCTAAACACTTTAAATTTCTTTATTTGTATATACATATATGCATGGCCTGCGTGGATTTTTATCGTGGTATGGGACGTCGCAGGTCGATCCAGCCTCAAATGGGTACCAGGATGGGCTGTCCTGGGAAAGTAAAGACGGCCGGCGTAATGCTGACCACATTACCCACCGAGTGCTGATTGGTCTGTAAAAATATGGGTGCTCTTCCCATATGCCCGATGCGCCTAAGGGCGTGTAAAGGGATCTTTACTTTTTTACTATATACATATATACTTTTTTAATTCCCGAGCTTGTTTCTACAAAGTTTTGAGGGAAGCGCCATCTGATGCAAACCCAATGAAATTTGTAAGATTCTGGTCACATCTTGTGATTTACTTCTCAATCACATTAAATATCTTTTCTCCTGAAGCCACTTGGGAGAAAATTAAAGCAAGAAATCCAGTCAATATTCATTTTTTTTTTCTGTCACTGAAAAAACGAACTATAATGCGCTAGTGCTTTTGAGTGATAATGTCAGTTACTTATCTATAACCATGGCATATTTCTTGTTCATAAAGCCACCAATAAGGTCAGCCTTAAGTGCAGGCGATCCATTTTGTTAAAGTCTATCCTGTCCGAATTGTCTGCCAGTCTCCCTCTGCTAGCTGCCAACAAAGTCTAACATGTGTCCGATAAACCAGCCGTAATATTGCCACTTGGTCGTCCAGGTATGCTGACTGCTCTAATTATGCTACCGCAGCGACGATATAAATACAGTATCTCACAGTACCTTTTGCAAAGTCACCAATTTCGTCTTGTCCCTGTCCGAGAACATCCAGTAATACGTGCAGCAGGAGGAAACCAACCCTGAGCCTCATGAACTCAGGTGGGTCCACTCTCTGAAAATGTTTAGGAGCTCGTGGGCCGAAACATTTGTCGACGAGAGATTACTTCTACTGATGATTGGTAGACTCCTGCTGTACATGCTCCTCTGTGGAGTTTATTCTTATTATTGTTATATGCATTGTATGTGCTCCAATGTACTTCCCCGACCATGCGTTCTTGTGATTTTCCTTGGATGATCAATTGTGCTTATTTCACAATGGCAGGTCATGCTTAGAGCAAGTTGCAACTCTGCTGCTTTAAATTTATCATTACCTTGCCTAAAAGTCATTGTTGTAATACGCTGAGACTGGCTTTTTGACGGAGTTTTAACTTTGTGTTTTTCTATTTTTTTATGATTTGATATGCTACTAGTTCTTGGTTCAACAGTGCACTGACACAATTTACAATATACAGCCTCTGATCCGTTTGAAGATCTTTTGAGCCATGGGTATTTTTGCTCCCAAATACTATTATACATGCGATTGTTGTCATAAGATGATTAAAATTTTTTTTTAAATGGCCTGATCATTGGTAAAAGTAAAAACATCTGTTACAGAAAGAATTAGCTATGTTATCTATATTTTCTATCTTCAAGCAGTTTCTTAACAGTCTGAATCACTTGGTTACTGTGGTGGGTTTTGGTTTTATATCTCCCAAATATTCTAGTAATTAATAAATGCCTACGAGTGGAACAAGCAAGATTCAGAAAGGGCAGAGGGACAACTGAGCACATCTTCGACATATGTAACATTTTAGAACAACGCAATGAATGGCAGAGAAGTATATATATTAATTTTGTGGACTTTGAGAAAGCTTTTAAAAGCGTCCATAGAGACGGTCTGTGGAAAATTTTACGACATTATGGAATTCCAGAAAAAAATTGTCAACATAATTGCTCTCTTCTATAAAGACTTTTCCTGCAGTGTAAATAATTACAATGCATATTTCCCTGTAAAGACAGGTGTAAGACAGGAATATGTTATGTCATCTCTCCTCTTAAATCTTGTGATTGATTGGATACTAAAGAACACAGTAGACATGACATTGAGAGGCATACGATGGACTCCATTCACCATGCTTGAGGACCTTGATTTTGCAGATGATATAGCACTGCTAACACATAAACATAAACATATACAAGAAAAAAGTAACAGACTACTCAGCACAGCAGAAATGGTGGGACTGAGAATAAATACAAAGAAAACTAAGATCATGACAAACAGTCCAAACCAACAACCAGTGACCATAAATAATCAAACTCTTGAAAATGTAGAAAATTTCACATAGCTTGGCAGTGTGGTGTCCCTACCAAGAGGGACTGAAGATGATATACAGTCACGTCTAAACAAAGCTAGAGCTGCTTTTGGAAGGATGAGGCAGATCTGGAAATTCAACAATTACTGCAGAGGAACGAAATTCCGACTCTACACGAGCATCATTTTGCCAGTTCTTCTTTATGGAGCGGAATGCCGGAGAATGACCAAAAAGGATGCACACAAACTGTCACTTTCCACCACACATGTCTACGTAGAATTATCAAAATTTTCTGCCCAGATACAATCTCAAACACTAAACTACTTCAAGTCACAAATAAAGAAACTTTAGACAGTGTGATAACCAAGAGAATATGGAAATGGCTTGGCCACGTTATGAGAATGAATCCTGATATACCTATCAAAACAGCTCTCACATGGACACCAGAGGGAAAGCGAAAACAAGGGCGCCCAAAAACAACATGGAGACGAACGATGGAAAGTGGGAGTTTTGAGCCTCATGATTTACGGCCGCACGGCTAGTGCTGTCGCCACGACTGTACAGGTGAGTTTCTTGTGTGCCTCCTACAGAAAAAAATCCCCAGCCTTACCGAATATTTGAACCTGTGTCTCCTGCTTGACAGCCAAGTGTTCTGATCTTTCGACTAGTCCATTATCATATCAAAGACCTACATGTAACCGCCACGCATGGACGATCACTAATCAGTCAAGCATTTTAGAACTACATAGGCAATGGCCTCTTTATAACACACACATTGCATTGCATAGGTTGTGTACTGTTTCTTTAGAAAGACATTGTTGACGATTGGGCCCCATTTAATTCATTCCTTGAATAACAGTGCATAGCAGTCACTTTGAAAATAAACGCTGGATGTGACGTTTAGTTGCTCAGTAGAATACAAACATTACTCTGAACTACACAGAATTTCATGAGAGATGTTACATATTAGGAGAGTTCATTCAAAGGTATTCCACTCAGTAGTTGCTGCTGTTGCTGATGCTCTTGCTTCTTCTACTTCTTTTACTTCTTCTTCTTCTTCTTCTTCTTCTTCTTCTTCTTCTTCTTCTTCTTCTTCTTCTTCTTCTTCTTCTTCTTCTTCTTCTTCTTCTTCTTCTTTTTTTTCTTCTTTTTCTTCTTCTTCTTCTTCTTCTTTTTTTCCTACTGCTTCTTCTACTTTTTATTCTTCTTCTCCTCCTCCTTTTCCTCCTCTTTTTCCTTCTTCTTCTTTCTCTCTTTGTGTGATGTCCTGGTGTGGTAGAATTTACTTACTTCTAATGGTAATCATCTGTAAATTGTGCTCACGTTCTTGTCGTGTTTGAATTGAGCTTTGATGCTAGGAGTTAAAGAACACACTATATTCATGTGCCCCGGTACACACTGTAGAGTAAACCAAAGTAGTGGATATACTTTACCAAGTCTGTGTAGACTATACAGCTTATGTGGACAGCCCAGTGTCGTGGTTTTCTGTATTTGTATTGTGCTTCTCAAGTGGTTTGGGTGATGGTTTTGTGCATCTTTTAGGAGATAGCGGAGACAGCACATTTCACATGTAGTTATGTTTTGTGTTCTAGTACCCTATTTATTGTCCATGCCTGGCACTGATAACTTAAAGTGGGGTGAAAGATGCTACTGATCATTTGTTGGTTTGCTAAACAGGCATTTAGGTTTCTAAGCAGTGGGGCTAACTGGTAGGTGAATGCATTTACCTTCTGTTCTCTAGCTTCTGTCTCTTTTTATGTCAGCCATCCTCTGTAAATAGGCTTCCTAAATATTTGAATTCTCATACTTCTAGTGCTATTAACATGAACGTTCGTGATATTATGTTTCCGGCCAATCCTCATTTCCCGTTTTTGCAGTGTTTATTCTCATATTATACTTTGTGCAGCTTTCGACATTTAAGGTCCGAACATTTTCCAAATTTGTGTGTAAAATTGATTTTGTCGAGACCTCAAGTGATTTACTGGCCCTTCAGTATTGATCTACAGAAGAACGAACGAACAAGCTTTATTTTCAAAGGTTTGAGAATTTGGCAGACAGGTCCACCTTACATTCTGCCCCTTTGTTCTCACTCCATGCATGCAGCAGTGTTTCAAAAACTTGTCTTAGTCGCGGCATTTTTTTTTTCAGTTGAAATTTTTCCACGGTGCCCTAAACTAAGTAAAAGTAGGACTATTCGTATGTAACAGATAATAAAAAGCGCGTGTCTTCAAACATTTTGCGGCGCCCCTGAAAAGAGATAGCGGCTTCCCGGGACGCCGCGGCGCACAGTTTGGGAATCACTGGACTAGAGAATAGCCCAATTTCTTTGCGTCATGAATATTCAAACGGTGCTCGCAAATATCATTGAGCTGTTACAGTCAGTGTTCGAAAAAACAGATTGCAAACATGTTCATGAATATCTAAATGGACTAAAGCTGTGATTCCAAAACTTTTCTTAGTCGCAGCGCCTTTTTTTAAACACAAATTTTCCACGGCGCCCTATTCTAAGTAAAATTATAGCTGTTCGCATGGAAGAGATTAGAAGAAAAAAAATAAACTCGTGTATCTTTGAATATTTGGCGGCGCCCCTGTGAAGAGGACGCGGCTTCCCGGTGAGCCGCGGCGCACAGTTTGGGCATCACTGGCATAATTTATTCATTCACATATGTTTTGGCAGATAATAATAATAAAAATAAAATAACAGACATCATCAACAACGTCTTAGTAACAATGTGCTCTAAGTATGACTTCATTTTAAAACGATTATAATACTGAGTATAACTAGTCTTGGTGGAAATCAATAATTTGGGTAGGGTACTATTATCATCTAAGGGGGCATGTAGTCTGTAGTGAGACAATATTCAAAGTCCAAGTCCGTTTACGAAAAAACAAAAATAAAAAACTCGACTATTTTCAATATGCAGCAAGCTAGCCGAAGCCGCCAACAGTCTCTGATTATATTCGTGGTCTGGTTCAGTAGCGCCACTTTCGTGGCTAATGTTCTGATTTTTGCGCCATTTCGGGCTAAATCCTTTGTCCTCTCAGTCCGACAGCTCGTTCTTTACCGATGTACGATTGTGTTTCTCTGTCCCGTATAATCCTGAGGTTGCCTCTTGGGTCATGCTTCCACTAATTTGGCCAGGTGTTTCTCGTAGGAGAGCGAGCTTTACACATCTACAGAACGTCTTTTGGACCAGCATTTATAGTTTTAAAATTCTGAATATTTTACTTGCCAAATAGAACTAAAAACAGTTTTGGCGTTTTGATAGAACCGAAAATGTGAAACAATTACGCGTGTGACCATAGCGGTCTCATAGTTGTCTTTCTGAAATAAGAGCGAGTTGGGCCTACCATGTTGATGTGTATTAACGGATAGGGGACGTTTTTCCATGATTCTAGCCGGAATTTGTCATACTGCAGTCCGATTATGAAGGACTGGGTTGGTGGATGAGCTCTGATATACATAAGTAGCAGACCCTCAGGTCACCGAACTCAAGTGCTCTTTGTTGGGTACTGATCAGGATCTATGTGATAGGAACTCTCATACAAAGAAACTCACGAGCTCGATAGTGAAGATAGTTGTGGTTTCGGGGCGGTGAACTGAACGCAGTTTTACATGACGTGCCCTGAGACGCGTGTACTCTCTGAGAAGACCCTCTGCTTGAGGGGGTGGATGGGTTGGGGAGATTATGCATTGAACTCGTAGTACAGCCGGAAGATTGTTGAAGGGAAGGAGAGGGGAGAGTTGGGAAGAGGATGAGGGCCATTTGTCGTTCTCCATCATAGAATCCAACAAGCAGGTCATAGCAGAGATCAGGAGGTTCAGTCTCATGCCACCAGCACTTACCATCACACCATTGAGGGGAAGTGGATAGGAGGTCCAGTCTTGTCAGCATCAACCCATTTGTCAACTCTATTTGCTTTTAGACAAGTCCGTATTGTGTCTAAAATGTCATGATTATGATGGTAGCGGTTTGAATGAAGATGATTATATGCGTTTGTATCCTAAGCGAGTACGTCTGCACACAGCCAGGTGTATGCTTAGACACACCCGAGAATCTATACCCATACACACTCCTAAAGTAATCTTTCTTTCACATATGCAAATGCTTTTAGACTTATGAGCCAGCATACACTGAATGTCCCTTCATGTACTCATACATACACCTGTGTCCATTTACTCGCTCGCACTCACTTTTGCATTTATTTACACTCGCCGTCCTATACGTCTTAAAAACTGCATGTATTTATTTCCTTTTCCCTATCCCCATACATAAATCCTCAACCAGATATCTTTATTATTAAAGGATATCGCAGTTATCGTGTGTCAACTATCTGTTATGATGTCTCAGTGTATTAATGAGTCGACTCTGTTAGTTTCTTGTCTTGTCTGTGATATGATGAGGTCTGTAACTAGCCCCTATATCTGTGGTCTATGCTCGTTATGATAGTATAGCCTAATATGACGAATGGCATATGAGGTGAGAGATCATGAGTTACATTCATCGGCACAACCCATTTCTCGTAATTCCTGTACACACATTCCCTACCCTCAGTTAGTTATTTATACATATATACCCATATCACTAAGCAATCCTTCATATATACCCTACGAACTCAAGTGTACCTTTCGGCCACTACATAAACACCTATCTATACTTATGTGCACCCATATCCACACGCATATATTTTCACTTACACCTATACTCTTATCGTACTTTCTCCACCTCCCTTACGTTAGGGGAGGCTGGTATCTCTGACTGGCCACCCTTCCTCCCGCATAACGCTGACCGTCAGTCCTCTTGTCTGACCTAGTGATTTCTCATGAATGAGAATAGTCCGCAATCTTGCCTGACTGTCAGCGGCACTAGCAAGAGTTTTGGCTGATCAATTCATGATCCGACCCTCCAATTTGTCTTCACCTCACTTTGATCTGGCTCCAAACACCTCCCTTCCTTCATATTGATACTTGCGGTTGTAGGTATTTGTTATGTTAGATTCTTGTTTAAAAATATTAAACTTCTAATGTTTTGATTATAAATTGTTATACAAGCTTTTGGATTTCTCTTTTAACCTCCACATGTAAACATTTGCTGGTAGTGATGTTAGATTTCGTTTTTGGAAGTAGTACTCAATAGTTTTCCTCTTTTGTCACTATTTATTGCAATGTTTAAAATAATGTTCTACTGTGTTATCTTCAAAGCAGTCTAGACATAAGGGAGATGAGAAATTTCCTGGGTGCAACCCAAGTCTCAGTTTCAATAATAGTTTTCGTCGCTCTCTAGACGTTCCTTTCCCAGCACCCATTATAGCAGTACAGCTTGGCACTGAATACTATCCAGTTTCTTTTTTATGTTCACCGATGCTTAGTCATAAACAATACTTCCATACTCCATTTTGCCCCTAACGAATGCTTTGTAGAATTGAACTAAGGTGGCCTGGTGAGCTCCCCGTCAATTTCCTTTAATAATTTTCATCCTATTATTATACTTTTTGCACTGGAGAGTTAGTTCTTCAAAGTGCTTCTTCCAGCTTATTTGCTCATCCAATATCATACCCAGAAATCGTGTTGTCGTTTGTCTCTGTATATTCCTGCCTCTTATTTAGATTCTAGTTTTGTCTGAGTCTTATAGTTAAATATCATGCTAACTGTTGTTGTTTTTTTTTTTTTGGATGTTTATTTTGAAGCCCCATTTTACATCCATATTGTCACTTTGTTTGGGCTTCCATGTAGACTACTCCTAGCTGTTACTAATTTTTGATGGCTGTGATTAATTTAACAGTCGTCCGCAAACTGCGTTAGTCCTGTATCATTATCATCACCTCGTTGAGGTCATTAACCAGTATATTAAACATGATCAGACATAGCACCGCGCCCTGAGGAATTCCATTCTCCTGTTTAATTAAATGTTTTAGATCTTTCGGTGTTCATAAGTACTGAAAAAGTTCTATCTTTTAGAATGCTTTGAATGTATTTATAAGTCTTTACTGTTTGTCTTAATTTTGCTGCTTTCAACAAGGCTGCTTCCCGATACCATTTACCATACGCCTGTTATAAATCTAGGAATACTGCTATCGTTTTGCCTCCTTTCTTAAATTATTTTTTTAACGTGATCTTCCTTTTATTATTTGGTCTAGTGTACACCTGTTATATCTGAATCCTGACTGGGTTTTACTGCACATGTTGTTCTTTACTAAGTAGAATGTTATCCTTTTGTTAAAAACCGTTTCTAATATTTTTCTAAAAGTGGGATGCTAGAGATATTGGACTGTACGAGTCTACTTTTTGAGGATATCTGTTAGCCTTTTTTTAATTGCAATAATGGTTGCTTCTTCTCATCTTTTGGGAATCTCTCCCTCTTTTCATATTTGATTATAAAATCAGTGATCTGTTGGATGGTTTTAGTTGGTAACATTTTCATTTTTGTATTATTAAGAATGTCAGCACCAGCTGCTGTATTAGATTTGACATGAATTGCCAAACTAACTTCCTCCAAGGTTAAATCTATTTATAGGAATGAGTTGTCTTCTTTATGGGTGTGTTTGGTTTCCTTCATTTTTATTATTTCTCTCCTCCTCTTTTCTCTTTGTTCTCATTTAACATTGGAACAGACTTCATAGAAGTGCTGGCCAAAAATGTCTGATTTATCCTTGTCACTAACTGCCACAGCTGGAAATTGAATAGTGGGAATTTTATCTCTCAATTTATCTCCCCTGATGGCTTCGATCTGGCCCCATACCTCACTCGCTGGAGTAGCTAGATTTAATTTTTGACAGTATGTCTTTCAGTGGGCCTCTTTGGCTTTAGTGATTATTCTGTTAATTATATTTCTTTGTTTGGTACACTCGTCCCTGTTTTCTTTGGTAGCGAGATTTCTATTTTTGCGTAGAGCTCATTTCTTCGTTTTTCTCTTGCTTCCGCGCATTCTTGAGTCCACCATGCCACTGGATTTCGATTAACAGTATTTTTGTTATTATTTGGAATTACATTATTTTCTACCAGTAGGTTGGCTGGCATGTTTGGTTGGGAATATTTTTTTACTCCAACATTTAGTATGCTATTATTTAGTCTTTGTGACAATGCATCTATACTCTCACCTTTTTCCGTAATCAGATTAGTGTTGTTTAGTTCATCTATAAATGTATCCCACTTGGCTTTCTTAAAGTTGAATTTGTGCTGACTACTTGGTTCATATTTACTAGGCCTGGTTTTAATGTTGGTTATCACCGGGAGGTGATCACTTGTGATGTCTTTCAAAGATCTCTACTGGCTGCCAGGTAAACTCTGGGTAACTATTGTTAAGTATATGGCTAAGTCATTTTGCCAAAGAGTTATATATTTTTTTTTTACTTCTTGCCGCCTCCTCAACGAGCGTGTAGTAAGAGTCGACTCACTGTAGCTTCCTTTGAAGTCGGAATGTGTTTTCCTGAGAGGCAAGAAACAGCGGTTAGCATACAATTAGGTCAAATCTATATAACATGTGTGCATGCAACAAACAGTGTCTAGAACAAGACTAAAGCCCAGAAATAGATGAACAACCAGAAGTTTCTGCCAGAGTTGACAATCAGTGATCACGAGGCAGAAGATTAATCACTAAAATGAAGACAGACCATAAACTGCAAATATACATAGGATGTAGATGAACAACCACAAGTTTCTGCTAGAGTTTACAGCCAGTGATCGCGAAGCAAAAGATAATTTACAAAAATGAACACTAATGGTTGAGGATTAATATTAGTGCATGTCGTAAGAGTAGACGTATTGTGGCTTCCTTTTAAGCCGGAATGCACCTGCCTGAGAGGCAAGAAACCAGCGGTCTGCATACAAAAAAGTCAGGTTTGAAAAACATATGTGCAAATATAGACAAACAACCAGAACTTTCCGCCAAAGTTTACAGCCACTAAACGCGAAGACTAAGAAGGTGCATAGAAATTAGCACAAATGGTTGAGGGTTTATATTAGTGTACTTCTACAACATATAGTTATACTGTTAGTCAACAATTAGTGAAGAGGCAAAGAGTGACTTGCTGTGAAAGGTTAGTTAGTAAATATTGTTTTTATCCACTTACCCAGAGCTCAGAAATAGTATATCCACAGTGTAGTTGCACCATTTATGCACAGTCAATATAAAAAAGCAATAGTTTTCTTCCAACAAAAGATAGTGTGCACCTGACAACTGTCGATATTCTCCAGATCTGGCTTCTAAATTACCTGTTTATTTTCCCCAAAAGTAAGATTTGCACATTCAAAGTAGAAAAAAAAAAAAATAAACAGCCAGTTCAAAAAAAAATCTAAACTACTTACCAGACACAGCGACACACACATCACAACGCGACTGTCTCCCGGGAATTTAAATTCAAATTACTGTAATCTATTAGCAAAGTTTGAAAATCTTGAATGTCCACTTCACAATATCCGCTTGTCGATTTGTAATACAAATAAATTCAGAGTACATAACTTTGTAAGCACATTAAAATGTCACACACTGCAAAACATGTAACGGTTTCCACTAACCACTTTTCCATGGACTCCCTGTCAAAACGTCACGTGATTAGTGGTACGGACTATTTATAGTTTAAAGATGGACGTGAGCCAATCAACCATACAATAAAGAAAATGTAAACAAATAACAAATTCAGTGTCAGTGATATTAGCTGTGCGCCGCTCTCCCACATTATTTGGAGAAAAAAAGGGGGAAGGGGGTGGTATTATGGAATGTTATGCTTGTTTTATTTGTATCACACACACACACACACACACACACACACACACACACACACACACTTGTTATATCGTAAGTTACTGGTGCATACTGATAATTTTCAACCACAAATTGCAGCTACAAGTGCGCTACATCGTCTTCGCTACATTATTTCTGGTCATTCTGATATCAACCTTCAGCTATTATAGGGGTAAGTCGTCAGTTGTCTGTGTAAATATTGGGATCTTTCCCTCCTTCTAAGCAGTAGTTTTTCCACAGTGCTAAAGAGAGGCAGCGGAGTTAGTAATTCCAACGTACCGTAATCGAAACCCACTGCTGGCTGCGGGGATTTTGATCCAGCCTAAAATGGACATTGCATTGTGTATGTCCTGGGGAAGTAAAGACGGCCGGCGCAATGCTGACCACATTAACCACCTAAATTTAAGTCTAGCCCTATTTATCCAATACGCCTGAAAAGTATGGAAAAGGGTCCTTTACATTTTACTTTTTTGGGGGGAAATTTATATTTGTTCGTGAACTTGTGCAAACTAGTCCTGTCCCAGCGCATGTGTATTGCGTGCACATATTTTACTCATATGTACGCAGATTGTTAGTTCCTTGGCTCTAAAGAAGATGTATTCATACTTTGAAGGAAGGTTTAAGGTGTGAACAACGAATTAACATCATGGCACACGGGTAGTAACTCATAGGTACTGCGTTCTACTTCTAAATGTAGTCTGAGTCCAAAATAGCTTAGAGCAGTGCACGGGCTCCGTAGCACCGGCGAGGATCCTAACATATTTTCGGTAGATTTTTAACTCCAAATTTTGCCTGGGCAGCTGCGTTAGGCTACTCTTTTTTATCTATTTTTCCATCTCCAACTGCCAGGGGATTTTCGACGTGAGCAACAATACACACGGGCGTCCGATCACACTACTCAGAGACCTGGGAAAATTACTAGAAGTCTACGTGAACAGAAGAAAAATCGCGGCACTCGAGGTGCACACCATACCTTGAGACCACGTAGCTCCTTCTTTGAAGGAAGCACCCAGTTAGTCGCTGTTACGGCATGCTTTTGAGTTTTAAATTTGTCTGTTATTGTTTTCCCCACGGAACCCAGGAACCCACAGTGGGAATATTTTACTTTCTTATTATACTAATTTGTTTTACATAAACTGTGAAGCTACTGACTTTTTAAAATTTGCTACTTTCTACTATCCTTTATCTTGGGGTGTCATCTTCTTCTTCAGAAAATGGATCCCGTAGTTTTCGAGCACCTACGACGTCACAAGAAATCACCATAGTAACCATGTACATAAACATCGGAGGATTTATTAAGGGTTATGCAGGGACATTCACGCCTACAAATTACAAGAACTGGATGACAACCTGGGGTTGGCTCTCCAACAGGGTGATAGCCTTCTTCGACAACGATGAGGATTTGGAGACATTCCGGCAAGTAACATTTTTTTTTTTTTCGTTTTTTTTTTCTGCCTTTTTTTATCTTAGTGGAGCATAGGCCCTTAACAGTAACGTGGGATATTTTCACACGGGGATTCCCTGATTAGGAAGGTAGGGGAAAAACTCGAGGGATTACATAAACCCGAGAGAAACTAAACACTCGGAGAAAACGAAGTTATCAGGGAACGGAGAATACTACCTGTTGCCAGGTGAAACCCAACACCTGGCTATAAAATCAGACCACGTTCTGATTCGACAGTATATGTTTACCAGTCGGAATGAGAGGATGTGTTTGAAATTCCGTATAAATGTGAAGAATACCTGACGACGAAAGAGAATACTTCAAGACGACAGTTCAAAAATCAACTTTAGCAACGAACCAGCTAGGCGGGTAATCAACAGCTACTACTCAGAGTTATGAATTAATCAAATAACAGAAAGTATTGTGATCGGCACTCATAGAAAGAAGTAGAAAGATAGAAGAACACACTAGACAACGTAAAAATCGAAAGCTATAGTTACCGTGCCGGGAATTGAACCTGTCACCTCCAGACGGCGTCTGCGCCTCGCCATGAATACAAGTGCACTAAGATACATGGTCAACTAGGCACCCCAAAAAGGTGTCTTATTGGCCATGTCTATCGTACAGCTTGAAATCCACAACTATGGAATACGGACAGAACTCATTTCAACCCATTGAAATTGCACCATAGGTTACAGAAATTTATATTAACGAAGCAAATGTCGAATAACAATCACAGCAACAATTTACGAACACAGTAGACCTTATTGCTTTGTCTAGAATACACAAACATTTAAGAGTTAGCGGCGAGAGACCACGAAGGAAACGGCCGAAGTCATCTGTCCAGAGATATGACGTGAAAGATGGAACACTCTCACGTGCTTGTATGTGAATGCTCTGGGTGCTGACGTCTGAATACGGGTGAATTTGTTTGACTTGGTAAAGGAATGGGGACAAGGACTGGACATATTCGTGAGTTAATTATAGTCAATAAACATTGTTATCATGTAAATGTCTCCTTTGCTTATAACATCGGTGTCAACGTGAATTGTTGGTTATAACATTTGTTAGAGCACACCCATAGACAACAGCCACAGACACAAACAGAGAAACATTGCAGGTGTGAGCTCTAGAACGTACAGCAGCCCGAAACAGGAACGTAGACAACCTACTTACTATGCAGATGGGGAACCCAGTGCTAACTGGAAGCGAGATAAAATAGCTGAAGGCTACACAGTGCTACTCCAAGTCGTTCTATCCCTCTCTATTGCATGCAGGTGATACCCATGTCCTTCAAAACCTGATAACTTTACTCTCCAGCCCTACTCCATATGTGTGTGTGTGTGTTGTCTGCGTTTATTTCTCTGCCTCTCAGGGTTCCAGTGCAAACACATTCTAGCTGTATTATAATTATTCTCGAGTTTTCTCATCGTGTGACCTATTCAACACCACGAAAAGAAAAGATATGATCCCGAACAAAAAGTATTCTAACATATTCAACGCCAGCGTCCTCAAGTCTACATACAGGAAATTAAATCTACCAGGGAAGCTTCCTTATTTAACTGCAGCGTCAGTTCAGTTCTGCCTCATGGATAAAAATGTGCAGATTAAATAAACAAATCATACAATTGCTGGCTGGCTGATGTTACCTTCCCATCTTGTCTTTGGTCTGCCTTTTGCTTTACATCCCCTTCCTTTTCCAGTATATTCCTTGTATGGTATTTTATCAGAAGGCATTCTCTCCAAGTTGGCAAACAATTTCATTTGCTGTCTTTGTATGTAATTTAGATTTAGTTCTGTGCCGACTTTATCTCGTATGACCCCATTCTTGATTTTGTCTCTTCTGGTTACTCCTACAGTCCTTATCGGACACCTCATTTCAATGGTTACTAACCAATCTAGTAACGCAGTTGCTGTGATTAAAATAATGATGTTAAAATGAGATACAGTCAATCAGTGGATGTTATCGGACATCAGTTGATGATTAAGGTGATGGCTGGTGGTCAAGAACCTCCTTGTCTAGGGTTCCAATCCATGGCTGCGCTGCAGGCCGATGACAGATAAACTCTGCTAACAAACACACCCAAGCCAAACATTGGTTGAACACACACACACAATCTTAATTGTCTAAGAATTGCCTAAGAAGCGGTAGTGCCCCTTATTCCGAAACCAGGCAGCTCTAGCTCTAAAATCGTAGACGCGCCTTTTCGCGTTTTATGAAATAAGCTATGAGCTCCTACTACACTCACGTACATCGCTATCTAAACTCGCTGAATCCCGATGCCAAGGATGCTGTGGCACACGCCGAGTGAGGACCAGAGGTGTGTCGGCAGATGCTAACGTCACAAACAATGCATGGCCTTGTTTCTTATAACGAGGTATCACTACTGAAGCAGTCTAACTGCTATCATGAATCTATCTGCTAAATGAGATCTAAGTGAAACAATCTGGATCTGGATAAGAAAATAAAGGGGAAAAGGGGGGGGGGTGGTTGGTAAGGTTTTCTTCCTGCCAATTATAGCTTAAGAAGTAGAGGACATTAGTGTAGAGAAGGTCAGTATGAAAGCTGAAATGCTGTTGAGGACTTACAGTGAGGTTGGAAGATGGAGGTGGATATTAAGTTCTGAGAGCTTCTGGGTTGCTGGCTTGCGTCTGCTGGGCTTGCATTCGTCATTCCACAGATGGTTGGTTTTCTGTTTATCGCAGGGTTACATTGGTTGGGTCACACGCTGCCCTGTGTCTGGTGCTGTGTTTGCCTTGTCCTGGGGCTTTGTTAAAACTGTTTTGCTTGTGAACCGCTTGACCTGTTTCCTAAGGTCTTGGTAGCTGCTTACGCTCAGGCATTCGTAAAGGGACATCTGTCTACTCTGGCTGTTGAAATATGCCTGTAGCTGTCGCCTCAGTACATTTAATTGTTTGCACCCAAGCATGTAGTGGGACGTTGAGTTGGGTTTCTTGCATCTGTCGCATCTCGGGTCCTGGTACCCCTCAGGCCAGTAGCACAGTCGCATCTTCTAAAGCTTGTTGATCGCTGGGACCTTTGCTTGGTCTTAGACTTGCGATTGGGTCCTGGGCTTCCTCAGCACTCGGTGGGTGTGCCTTCCCTTGAGGTTTTTATTCCATTGATTTGCCCATGCCTCGAAAAAAAGTTTTTTTGTTTTGTTTTGTTGTTGTTGCCGTTTTGCCCTCCAGTTTGCCTTAACCTATTTCGATTTTGTTTTCGCTTAGGGACCCGTTCTTAGCAGCCCTAACTGACGACTCATTGCCAACCACGCCTTTGTGAGCCATTGTGAGTTGGTTCCCCTTTCTACGTAAATCGGTGGTCGCAGTCATTATCCTCTCCTTGATGTCTGGTCTGCTACTTTTGCCCAGGCCGTTAAAGGATTAGATGGCGTCTAATGAGTTAGATAATATGTGTACTGTAGTAGGTGGGTTTTCGAGTGTGAGCCCTAGAAATTTTAGTATGCCATATAGCTCTGCCGTAATACCGCGGCCCCGTTGGTTAACCTGAACTCCGTTGTTGTTTTGAGCTTTGATGCATAGGTTCCTGAACCGACTTTCCCTTCCTCGTTCTTTGATCCGTCGGTGAATATGCTGAGGCAATTAGTTGGCAGTGTTGCAATGCGTGTATCTGTATTTCTTTTTGCCTCGTCCTTCTCCGCTTGTTTAGTTATCATTTTAGCGAGGTGGGTGTCAGTCGTAATTGGTATTAGCTCCCACGGGGGTACGGTGGCTATTTGTGTTCTTGTGTCTTTAAAGGCTTGGTCTGCCTTGCTCCCTGGCACCGTTCTTGCCAGTAGCCATGCGATTGGTTCTGTAAATCGCTGGGGGGGGGGGGGGGGAGGGGGGGGTCCTTCTCTATATCGGTGGATGTTCGGCTGGTATGTTTTATTGACAGGATGTTCCTGGTCTGCGTTGGCTTGCATGAAGTAGTTTAGTGCCAGCTGCCTTCTTCTGGGGCTCAGAGGTGTCACCCCAAGCTCCACCTGCTAATGTCAGTTCCTAGGATGAGAGCTATATCTTTCCATTTGATTTTGTCCAAGTTTGCTTTTTTCTTTCGGCTACCGCTTCATACACGATAGAACCGTACTCCATTCTTCCTCTTATAAATTCTTTGTTGAAGGTAAACATGGTTTTGGTATGCGCACCCCATCCACTACCCTTTATGATTTTGAGCATGTTTATCAGCTGTTTTGTTCTTCCCACCGTGTAGTCAATTTTACTGTTCCAGTTTAATTGCTCGTCTAGCTCAATTGTCAGGAATTTGATATGCCTTTTCCTCTGGATCTCTCTGCCTTCAATTTCAATTTTATATGCCCTTTCGTCCTATGGTTGTCAGGGTCTTTTGTTGAATATTAACACTACTGATTTGTCTGCGTTTGCTCTGAACTCCCACTTCATCCATCGCATAACGTTCGTTAACTGAGTTTGCAGAGTGTTACGGATTTTCGCTATCTCCAGACCTGTTATCCACAATGCGATGTCGTCTGCGAACTGGGACAGTTGGACTCTGTTGTCTGTTATTGCGCTGTGGAGGTCGTTTGCTAACAGTATAAATATCGTTGGCAAGATCACCGATCCTTGAGGGATCCCGGTATCATGTGGCAGGGTATCGGAATATTTTGTTCTTGACTCGAAGGTCCTATCCGTTAGGAAGCTGTTAATGTAATTCATAGTTCTACTTTTACACCTAGCCGTTTTATCTTTATCAGGGCTCCTTCGCACCAGCACTGGACATACGCCAGGGCCAGATCCAGGAAAACGACCATGGTCTTGTCACCTCTCTTGAAGCTGTTCTTGGCGTCGTCTTCTAGCTTGACAATTTGGTCCATGGTACACCTGTTGGCTCTAAAGCCTGACTGCGTAATGCTGTATAGCTTGTTTTTCTCCAGGTAGAAGGCGTTTGTTTGTGACCGTCTCCAGGACCTTTCCCAGGTGGGAATTGAGGACTATCGGTCGATAGGAATCTGTTCTTTGCTGGTTTTTGTTAGGCTTTGAGATGAGAGTAGCTTGAGACATTTTCCACTGTTTCGGGATTTGCCCGCTCTTCCACACCTCATTGAATAGTTATGTTACACTGCTCAGAGTTGTCTCCGTAATTTAGAATGTCGGCTCCTGCAGCAGTGTTTGATTTTTCTCTTATCGCGGTGGCTGCTTCATTCAGGTTTCTTGATTCTTCTTCAACATAAACATGTTTCCTTAACATCTTAGTTTTCCATAATCTTTCATTTGAGCTGATTGAAAAAAAGTGTCTCCCGAAGATGTCGGTTTTTTCTTTGTCCGTTTTGTCATGACAGTCAGTCATAGTTCTGATGTCGTCAAACATAGACAAAGTATAATTATTTTGTATGAAGGTTGTTATCATGTTGACAGCTTAAAATGGTTAATGCACATTGGTCAGAATATGCAGTGACGTGTTATAAATCTTAGGCTAGCAAAAAAAATTTCTTATCTGTGCGTAGTCGGGAAAAAAAACTTCCTACCACTGATATTCGGTTGTATTAGACGTACCAACAACTCAAAGTATGAATAATATAATCATGACTGGCCTACAGACAAGCACTGATATTCGGTTGTATTAGACGTGCAAGCAACTCAGAGTAGGAATAATATAATCATAACTGACATCGAAACAAGCACTGAGAGCAATAATAATAATAAGAATTTTACAGAGAAGCATGTACAGCAGGGGTTTGCCGATCATCAGTGAAAGGGTCCCTCGTCGACAATTGTTTCGGCCCATTAACCTCCAATACAATCTTGAAGATGTCTTTTGTCGTCTCTCCTATTTTTACTGGCTACAGACTGGATTATGAAGACAGTAACTGCTAACACCAAGAATAGAATTCAGTGGACCCCTACAAAACAGCTTGATAACCTGGACTTCGCTGATGATATTTTTTTCTTTTGTCCTATTCACAGAATCAAATGCAAGATAAATAAAATATACTTGATGCGAGATCACAGCAAATCCATAAAGGAAAGACAAAGATAATGAGAATAAATCAGGCAAATAGTTATCTGGTTTCTCTTAATCGTACCCCACTTGAAGGCGTGGAGTCGTACACCTATTTGGGCAGTCAAATAAATAAAGATGGGGGAACTGGTAGAGATATTAAAATAGGAATACAAAAGGCAAGAGGAGCTTTCATAGCACAAGGGAATTTGTAGAGGTCAAATGAAATTGAAGAAATACTCAAAATAAAATTTTGAATTCTAATGTCTAATCAGTACGTGTGTATGGGGCGGAAACAGGGAGAACAACTAGGGCAATTACTAATAAACTACAGATATTAATTAACTGGTGTCTGCGCAGAATAGAGGGAATTAAATGGCATGATCGAAATACTAATGTAGAGCTTTGGGAGAGAACTAAGCAAGCTACAGTAGACCAAGAGGGGAAAAAAAGACGCTGGCGTTGGATAGGACACGCTTTGAGAAAACCGGAGAACAATATAACTAGAATGTCTTTGCATTGGAATCCACAAGGACATAGGAATAATTGAAGGCCACATTAAAAAAAACACACACACACATGGAGAAGGGAGCTGGAGAATAAAGTTAGAAAGATGAGAGCAGTGTGACAAGCTTACGGATGGTTTTTCGGACAGACGTTAGATTTTAGCAGTTGGCAGAGAGACACTGGCAGTCTTTAATCTGACATGTGGTTCTTTTTTAAATGAAAAGTTCATAGCAAGATCACAGTGAAAACAATAAATGGCTGAAACAGGAAATGAGAATTTCAGTGACTAAGTTCAGTGACTAAGTTCAGTGACTACGAACTGTTGTTATGAGACGTAGTAAAGAATAGAGGTAGAAGAGAGAACATATGAAAAAACTAGAAAGCATTTACAGAGTGCACGGAATCTAATAATTACAGATTCTCTCACCTGTGAATTGTTTTCTTGAAACAAAAAAATATTTTAGCTCTCTGCAAAAAAATGTCTCCATGATGACTTTCTGTAGAGGTTTAAAGCAGCGTATTTTATTTTATGCCTTTGTATCTTGTCCTATGATTTGCAGTTTTTTTTTTTTTTTTATTGATACATTACTTTTTTTTTTACTTAGATTTGGGAGTCCTTCAGCTCAGCCCTCTGGGTAATGTAGCGATCTCTGATCTCCAATCAGTCCTTCATCCACATCTTCAATATTCAAGAATTCTCTACACCAGTCGTTTCTAATTGCAGGCTTTCCCCATTTTGCTGTAATATTACATCATCTAGACGGCCATCTGGCATCCGGGTCTACCAAGGTTCCTTATCACACATCAGTTTGGGCTGTTAGTTCGCGTGTTCAAAGACAGGACTTAGTTGCCAGCTGGTTTCAAAACCTCCCACTACGGCCCTAGTTCTCCCATTTCGCAACCAACATCATAATGCCACCCAAAATTAGCAGCAAGGGACCCAAACAATAAAACATGTATTTCCATAAAATACAATAATCCTGATTCGAGCGCAGACAGCCCAGTCGTCAGCACCTCTCGTCTTCCGCTCGATCGCCAACTCCTCCTTCGTGGCCCGATTTTCGATAACCAGATACTTGACACCGATTCGCTAGATATTCGGCCGAGTCAGTCTTGACTAGTTATCGTATATTCGTCTCTGCGTGTGGGATTTTCGCAATCTGTTGTACGCACCATTAAAAAACGATTGTCTAGTGAACTGTTGGGAAAGCACACTTGGTGTCCTTTTCAGGATACTTAACAAGTCTTGCCGACCCTTCAGGGATCAAGCTTTCGATATACATCGCCATTCACAGCATTTTTCCGACATAGGAAAAAAACAGGCTCAAGCCGCCGCACAGAAGCTAAAGAAGATGCCTGCCATGTCTAACCACAGCCACGTGGACGATATTGTTGCAGCCCCTCCACCAGCATCGGAGGAAGGCGCCCCTATCCTGGCGCCTCCCTCACCTATCAGAGAGATGCCAGCACCAGAAGCCACCCCCATCGTAGCGTCAGCACCCGAAGCCTTCCCTATCGTGGAGCAATCACCTAAACCCACCCCAGTCGTGGCGCAGGCACCCTTCAGCACCTGCCTACTAATGCAGCCTTGAGCCTACACCAGAGACATCACTTAATGCTCATGCTGCAATAGGGCGTGGCACACCGCCGCGACCTGCCGCAGCAGCTCATTGTGTCGATACTCTTCTGGCCCACACGACTTTGAGGAGTGCCTCCTGGCTAAATTTGACCAGGATTTCAAGATCCCGAACAACAACAGACGGTGCTCTAACTGCACAGACGCTGACAGTGCCAGGTATCTGGGCTGCCCGTACCTCAAAGACATGAAGAGAGGGGTGTCCAGTGCCGTATCAAGAAACACGCACCGCCCAGACTTGACAAAATGGTACCAGGCGCCCAGACCGACTAGCACAAACCAGCCGAGAAACCAGCCAACCAGGCAATCAAAAACTACCAGGCAATCAAAAACCACCAGTTCACCTGAGAAGAAGAACGCAGTCACGTGAGACCCCGAACTTGTTTCTTTTGATCTCGTATTTAAAAGCCAAACTACAGAAAGAGAAAACTGCCGCTGCCGCTGAAAGAACAGAGACACACGAGCTAATTTCCCTGATGCTATGGGAGATCAAAGCCCTTAACAAGGACAGAAAAGCCTACGCAGCACAGCATACCGAAAACCAAAAAGAAGCTGCAAATACTAAAGCAAGCATCAGCTCTCTAATCGCAAGGCTTAAAGCGTCCCAGAAAGCAGAAAAAAGCGCCGAAAAGAAGAAAGGGAGGAGCGAAGAAAGGAGATGGCAGAACTGAAGCAAGCCCGTAAGGACACCTACCGGGAAGTCACCAAACTGACACAACAGAAAGCCGACACTCTCACTGCTGTCCTTGAACTACAAAAGGTGTGGATGAGGAGAAAAGGGCCCAAATTGAAAAACTCGACAAAGTCTAGGATGACCTGACCGAAGCTCAAGGCATAATTAAAAAAATTATCGAAATCCAGCAGAAACTGACAATTGATGCAGACAGAATTGATAAAATTGTGACTGCAGCAGAAGAACCGCAAAGGCCAGAATACGATGAAAATGAATAAGAAACCAATAACTCTGAAGAGAATTCAGTCAACGGAGACGCAGAAAAGTCAGCTGACGAAATCGCATCCGATGACGAAGACACTCCAGCAGAGCAGAAGAATCCGACTGCTATTAGTGACCCGCTCCATACTATTTCGACAAAGAGCAATTTTTAGCCGACTAGAATGCCTACTGCGAACAAGAGAAGTAAGAACGGTGGAACACACCACAACAGCCCACTCCCGCCAAGAGAAACAATCAAGGAGGACGCTGACGCTACTAACGAAGCAGAAGCTCAAAACCCGAGCCGCCATCTTTCGGGAAAAGCCAGCCCGTTAAACGGAGGACGCACGGACACCGCCAGACCTGACAGCAGAAGCCAAACCCACAGAAAATTCCACCCTTCCCGTTCCAGGCCGCCTCAGGCACATATGGCAGTCCTTTTCAGGGCTGCCATTTCCAATCCCAAAAACTGGAAACCGCCAGCCAAGCCTATACCCCTGACATGATGATGCAAATAAATCGAAACTCAGGCGAAAATCATCGCTGCAAAGAAACGAACTAAACTCAGACAGCAAAGAAACCGTCCTTGAAAAAGCTGGCCATCAGGCGGCTAAAAATGGACTAAGTTTGACATTTTTGTTTTCTTTCAACCGAACCGAACCCTAGTTCTCATGAAGATGTATTTAGCAATCAGTTCACAAGCTAACACGGCTCCTTCTGATTGGACATTTCTAAGACTTCTTAAAATATAGTTACGTTTTCTAGTTCAGCGGTGAACCTGCTGCTAAAGTGCGTTAGGATACAGAATATTTCAAACAGCTTAGTGAGGTTGCTGAGAGGGCCTCGAGCTGGCTCTAAACACAACGAACCAACGTAGTAGACGGGCCTCGGTGAGCTGCTCCGGGTGACTAGCGGAAAAGAATTTCTCATCCCTTGAAAGTCCATCGTGTCCGAATTGCCTGCCAGTGTCCCTCTGCCACCTGCCAACAAAGTCTAACATGTGTCTGATATACCAATCGTAAGCTTGCCGCTCAGTCGTTCAGGTATGCAGACTGCTTTAATTATGCTACCGCGACGACTTCTGATCTCACATTACCTTCTGCAAAATCACCAATTCTTCTTGTCCCTATCTGAACACCCGGTAATTTCGTGCAGCAGGGGAAACCAACCCTGAGCTTCATGAACTCAGGTTTACCCACCCTCTGAAAATGTCTAGGAGCTCGTGGGCCGAAACATTTGTCGACGAGAGATTACTTCTACTGATGATTGGTAGACCCCTGCTGTACATGATCCCCTGTGGAGTTTATTCTTATTGTACGTGGCTAGCCCACAAGACAACCAGGAAAGGCTGGTGACGATCGGGAAAGACCTTTTGACACCTATGGAAAGACTGCCCCCCCCCCCGGTATCGCCGGGGGGATAAACTGACATCTGGAGACAGATGTCGACTGTGGACCGGGTTGATTACCCCTACCACAGTATAATATCCGTTTTCGCAAACCAATATAGAAAGATGCCCTAAGGGCCCTTCGAAAGAGGGGGAGAATGATGGGCAGTAAACGCCGTCGCAAAACTACTACTCCTGTGGTAGTTTCTGAGTCGTTAGGGAACGACGGGCAGGGTGAACCCCACTCGTCCAGAGAGGCCTATGACGTTGACTGCGGGGGCGCACTTTTGATTATTCCCGAGGAAGTGCGTTCCAGGATCAGGTCTCCACCTGCGAGCTATAAGCTGTCGTGGTGCAAGTTAGAAGGTACATTACGTGAGTTACTAATTCATGATTTAAAAAAGAAGTCGTTAGGCGTCAAGCTTACAAAGTTTGGTGATGTAATATATGAGCACTGTTCCCGTGAGTTCAGGACATTGGAAAAAGCGCCGCCGGGCGTGATGCAAAATACTAGCAGGAGACAGAGGGACATTTTTAAATGTCAGACCGACAAGAATGCCCTCAGAAAACGGTTCAAAGCCGCTACAGGCAGCGAACGGGAGGGGCTGCATGAAGCCCCTCCCGTTCGCTGCCTGAAGTCTGGTTTCATTTAAAGAACAGACACAGTGCCCTCTGTTGCGCTGAGCATTTCTGTAACAATAGAAGAAGAATCAAAAAAAGAGCGAGATAAATTCTTTAGGGGCCCGTTCCAGTTTGCCCGAGGTCTATTCGAGCGACCGAAGTCTGGGACTCTGGTTGTCAGTAAAGAGGAGCTTGCGTTACACAATATGTACCCCCTAGAACCCCTTAATATTATTTTTCAAAAAAAAATATTTATAGGGGTACCCTTTCTATCTCATTTGTTTTTAAAAGATCTTTTACGTTTTTATTATAAAATTCTTTTCCTTTATCTACCCATAAAAATCTTGGCTTTCTCCCTTCTTTAAAAATCTTTTTAAAAGCATCTGTTACACTAACTCCATTTTTATTTTTTAAAGGAATAATCCAACCATATTTACTAAAAATATCTATAACTGTTAATAAATATTTTATACCTTTATTTTGTTTAGAATATGAAGACATATCCACTAAATCAGCAGCCCATGTTTCATCTATTCCATTAACATATACTCTTCTCTTTTTAAATTTTTTAATAATTGGTTTATGTAATTCATCAGCTAAATCACTGCTCCATAAAATAGGTGAAGATTTCCCTCCAAAAATATGAGGATTATAAATACTTTGCCAAACAATCTTCCAAATATCTTCTGAGTTCATATTTTAATGTTTCTATTTTAATTTATTAAAAAATATAATATATTAAAAAAGTTTCTTAAAAAAATGGAAAGAAAAAAATTCCCACATACCGAAAAATTTGTTCGTTCATCGGAATTGCGTAAAAAGAAAAAAGCTGATAGAAAAAGATTGACTGAAATATTTTCTAAGAAAAGTAAACAACCAATTCTTTTATCAGAATTTAGTAATATTGATGATGATATATTTACTCCTCCAAGAAATAAAAAGTCTCTAATTAATCCTTCTTTTTCAAAATTTCATAAAGATATAATTACCCCAAAAAGAGAAAGACCTCGTTTATCTGGTTTTCATGATGATATCATACAATCTACAAAACAAAAACCATATCAAGTTAGATTAATGAACTCACGTATAAGTAGAAGAAATGTTCATATATTTAATTATAAAATAAATATAATTGACAAAGATAGAGATACTCTTTTTAAGGCTTTAATTAATATGATAAATAGATCTGTTTATAAGTTTCCTAATTCTAGAGTAAGAGTTATTCCTAAACATCCTATAATTTATACAAGATATGCTCGCTGGCCTTTAAGAACTTCTGCTAATATTTTAGTTTTCTTCCTAGAACAAGTAGCTCGTTTATTAAATAGTGCAGACGAATTACCGATTGAAGATACTACTTTTGAAGTTTCTATTATACCAAATCCACACGGTGGAACAAGAGGAAATAAATTACTAGATGTTGTAAAAAAAAGATCAATCAGACAAATTAAAAACGATGATACCATTTGTTTAGCTAGAGCTATTGTAACTGCTATAGTAGATCGTTTTTCTGATTTAACAGATAGTCAGAAAAAACATATTAAAGAAGGAAGACATTTACAAACTAAATATGCTAAATGTTTACATGAAAGTGCTAATGTAGAAATTAAAAAAGAAGGTAATAATTTAGATGATTTAAAAATGTTTGAAAACTATTTAAAAATAAGAGTATTAATATTTGAATCTAATAATATTAAAAATATAACCTATACAGGAAATGAAGAATATTCAGATCAGATATATTTATATTTACACGATGACCATTTTGATGTAATAACAAGTATTACAGGTTTTCTGGCCACAACTAAATTTTGTAAAACGTGTATAATTGGATATCAAAATCAACATACTTGTATAGATGGTACAATAAAATCTAGAAGAAAACAATGGACTTGTGATAAATGTAAAAAGACATATTCTATGGGTTATGAAAAACCAGATAAACATAAATGTAATATGATAACTTGTTTTACTTGTTATGAAAATTATGAGAAAGGCAAACATAATGAACATCAATGTTATATGAAATCTTTATCTCCAAGACCTTTAAAAAATCCTCAGTATATGTATTTTGATTTTGAGGCTAATCAAGAAAATGGTATACATGAAATGAATTATTGTATTGCCTATGATGGAAATTCTTTATATAAACTAACACCAGATTCTACCGCTATTTATAGTTGTAAAAGTAATATAGAAAAAATAGAATTAGACAAACTTAATGTAGATAATATCAGTGATTACTTTTCTTTAAAAGTTACATATAAATTGAAAGAAAAATTAATTGATAAGTTTTGTAAATTATTTATTTCAAATAAATTTAAAGGATATACATTCATTTCACATTATGGAAAAGGATATGATATGAATCCTATTTTAGGATGGTTAGTAAAAAATAAAATTGATATAAAACACATTTCTACAGGTTTAAAAATAACTTATATAGAAATAAAAGGTACAGGAATAAGATTTATAGATTCATTTGGTTTTACTTTAATGGGTTTAAAAGGATTTCCAACAGCTTTTGATTTTAAAGGAAATAAAGGTTATTTTCCCCATTATTTTAATACAACAAAAAATCAAAATTATATTGGTAAATATCCTTCTTTAAAATATTATGGTTATAAAGAAATGAATAATAATAATAAAAAAGATTTAGAAAATTGGTATAATACTGTGAAAGATCATGAATTTAATTTTCAAAAAGAAATGTTTTACTATTGTTTATTAGATGTTTTAATATTAGCAAAAGGATGTAATATCTACCGAAATACATTTTTAGAAATTACAAAGAATTGTCTAGATCCTTTTCAATCTATTACTTTACCACAGTTTTGTACAAAATTATTTAAAACATTTATGCTGCCTAAAAATACTATAGGTATTCATAAATCTTCTACTTTTGAAGATAATCAATCTTATAAAGCAATTCAGTGGTTAGAATCTTTTAATAATAAAGGTATACAACATGCTAAAAGAGGTGGTGAAAAAGTAGTTTATGATAATAGTAAATCTAAAAAATATAAATTTGATGGTTATTATTTTGATAGAGAAACTAAAACATGTTTTGTATATGAATTCTTTGGTTGTTATTTTCATGGCTGTCCAAAATGTTATCATCCTGAAGAAATATGTAAAAGAAAAGGAAATAAAACTATGAAACAATTATATGATGAAACAATGATTAGATTAGAAAATATTAAAGAATATTATCAGAGCAAAAATTTAAAAATAATTACAATTTGGGAATGTGAATTTGATCAGAATAAATATCCTCCTGTAGATGAAGTTCTAAAACCTATCAATAAAAGAGATGCTTTCTATGGTGGTAGAACTGAAGCTTTTCATTTATATAATAACACAGAAAACTTAAGAGGTAAATATGTAGATTTTGTTTCATTATATCCAACAGTAAATAAATATGATGAATATCCTGTTGGTCATCCAAAAACTCTTATAAATGTTTCTGCTAGTGAATATGTTAAAAACAAATATTTTGGAATTATGAAATGTAAAATATTACCTCCTAGAAAGTTATTAATTCCTGTTTTACCTTATAAACAAAAAACAAAAGATGCTCATAAATTAATATTTGGTTTATGTAAAACTTGTATGGAAAGAATAAATGTAGATTGTAATCATGTAAATGATAAATTTCCTAATAAGTATGACAAAGTTCATGCTATGAAAAAATGTCAACAATGTAAAGATTTTAGAAATAAAAAGTGTAATCATTCTAATGAAGAAAGAAATATAATAGGAACTTGGTCTACTATTGAAATTAATAAAGCTTTAGAAAAAGGATATAAATTAATACAAATTTATGAATTAGAATATTTTGAAGAAACAACTAAAGGATTATTTGGAGAATATGTAGATACATTTATGAAATATAAACTAGAAGCATCTGGATGTAAATGTAATAAATATTGTATACCTGATTGTAAAAATGATAAAGAATGTGAAGCTAAACTACGATATATAGTAGATAATACTGCTTATGATTTAAATATAAATAAAATAAAATATAATGCTGGATTAAGGCTGATAGCTAAAATATGCTTAAATAATTTATGGGGACATTTTGGAATGAAAGATGATTATACTACAACTGAATATGTTCATACTACTGAGCAGTTAACTAATATTGTATATAATGATAAATATAAAGATGTATCTTTTATAGAATTAGATGAAGATATAGATTTAGTAGAATATAAAACAAAAGAACATTATAAAAAACCAAATCCTAATGTAAATATTTATATAGCTTTATATACAACAGCACATGCTAGATTAAGATTATATGAATTATTAGATACTTCACAAGAAAGAGTTATGTATTGTGATACTGATTCTGTGATATTTAATGACGATGATAGTGAAGTATGTAAAAAAGTAAAATCAATGATTGGAACAGGATTAGGTCAATTAACAGAAGAAATATCTGACAAACATAAAGCTAACTATATTAAAAGATTTGTTTCTACAGGACCAAAAGATTACAGCATGGAATTAGATACAGGTAAAATTGTTAATACTTGTAAAGGTTTTAGATTGAATAGTGAAGCAGAAGAAAAAATTACAATAGATAAAAAAATAAAATTAGTTACTGATGAAAATGAAAAATATGATTTAATTAAATACAGACATATTAAAACTAATAAAAAAGATAGAGTTCTTAAAAATGTTAAACATTTTAAAATGTATGATTTTGAATTTGATAAAAGAATGATAAATTATGAGAATGAAAATTTAATTACTAGTTTACCATATGGTTTTTAAATTTTATAAATAATATTTTATTAATAAAAAATGACTGATAAAAAAGATATTAAAATTGAAGATCTTCAGTATTGTGATAGAATTTATAATCTTTATAAAGATGAAAAAGCTAAAGTTGTTCTAGGTTTAGTTTTTTTATCACAAAAACAAATTGAAGATTTAAAATATAAAGGAGAATGTTATGCTACCGATGAACAACATGAAATAATGAATAAATATGAAGGTGATGAAAAATGGAATCATATTCATAATGGATGGAAAATAAGAGATTATATATTTAGTTAACCAACCACAACAGCCATTTTATTTCCATCTGATTGAAATTTTATTATTTTATCAGAAATTACAACCGCATATGCTTCTGTTCCAGCAGGAACATTAGTATTAAAAGTTGCTTTCACTTGAATATCTGTTGTAGTATATTTTAATCTTTCACTTTGTTTACTTACATCAAAAACGAATAATGGATATAAATTTTTATAATGTTTAGTACTAACATTCCAACTGCTTTCCACCCCATAAAATTTTGATAAAAACTCTTCAGCAGCTCCATAAACTCTAGAGAATTGTTGTTTAGGAAAAGAGATGTCATAATCTACTTCTGGATATCTTCTAGAATTTAACGTTATATAAATATTTTTTATATCACAATGATCAAACACTGATGCATTTTTATCTTGATCTGGTTTTTTATTTGTCTGAAAACCTATTATAATCCATCTAGGACTTTCTGAAGAACTTTTAACAGATAATCTCCATGAAAAATGTGTTGCTTCTGGAACATAAATAGAATCGCATTGTCTAAATCTATATCCTACATTAAATGCAATCTTACTATCAATCAGCTTATATAGCCTTTCTTTTTGTTCGAAAGATGGTTCAACATGTGGAACAAACCACGATAATTTATCTATAATGATTTTTCCATCAGCTACTGCAGCAGCTTTAAATATTACATCGTCATCTGATTTTCTGTTTAAAGTTAGTTGATGTTTAAAACCGTAAATTATTTTATTATAATCATCTGCAAAACCAAAAATATGTTTTAATGGAATTTAAAACTAAAAGTTCCTTTTGGATTTGGTTCTTCAATAAGAATATTATGTCTTATGTTAAAACCAGTATTTGTTGTCAGATCTGCAGCATTATTATTATCTTTACACCACATAAAATTTAAAGCAGAAGTTTCGTAAATATCTGAGTATTTTAAAAGACCTATCATTGTTGTTGCTTGTCCTGGGTGATTAATATTTTCTATTTCTCATGTCCTGATAATTCATATCTTATATTTTGAAACATATGCATTAAACCATTATTACTCAGTGTAATTAAATCTGCATCAACATATGAAGATCCATCTGTTTTTACAAGTCGTCCTTCAATAATTAAGTAACTTTCACTAGGATGTGTATATAGATCTTGTGATTGAATGACTATTCTGATTTCTCCTACTCCACTGTTGAGATTTGTTGTTCCAGATTCTGGAGTATATTCATGAACTTCATATTTTTCTATACTTTGATCAATTATTAAATTGGCATCTATTTGTAAAATTTCTTCAGTCATTTTTACAGAGTAAAAAGTGTATATTTTTACAGAGTAAAAAGTGTATATTTTTACAGAGTAAAAAGTGTATATTTTTACAGAGTAAAAAGTGTATATTTTTATAAGTATAAAATACTCTCCATTGTAACAGGTAAATCTGTTAATCTTATACGTTTAATATAATAGCTATTCCAGATTGAAATTTCATCAAAAAACATTTTTTTCCCTTCTGCACGTTGTGTTTCTATTATAGAAGGTATAACTGTTATTTTATCATTCACTCCTTCTCTTTTTATTATAATTTTAAAATCTGTATTAGGAGTTTCACATTTTATCTCTAAACCAGGTATAATCTCATAAAATTTATTATTTCCTATAATAAATCTCCCTTCAATCACGATAGTTGAACCATCAGGAGGATTTTTAACAAATTCTATTTCTTCTTTGAATTCAGCTTTAAAATATAGTATTCCTAGAATTAGACTTGCTGCAATAAAATATTCTTGATTATCTCTTTTTAATACTGATCGATTCTCATTATTAGGTGAAGCCACTAAACTTCCCAGTATTTTTCCTGAATTAAATATTTTTAATATAATATGAGTATCACCTTTGGTTATTATTTTATCTGCAGATAATTTCATATCAACCTCCCAATTAAATTTCAAAGACAAAGGAATCCATTTTTCCTTTGAATACACAAATGTTAAAGGTTGATTTTCTATACCACCATTATCCATACCTGTCAAATTAATTTCCTGTCTACTATATATTCCTTTTTCTGTAAGTTTGAAACTGTACAAACCATCTTTTTTTCCTTGTTCATTAAATCCTTCTACATTTTCTAAATCATCTAAATTCAAAGCATAACGATGTATAGGTTGAATTATAGATGTAGAAGGTATTGAGTGCTCCGCATCACCCATTGAACCGAATTTATCTACGGACATTTTATAAGAAGAATTTTATAAATAATTTATTTCATTATCACTAACAGGTTCTGTTGTTAATCTTATACGACAGATATAATAAAAATCATGAATTTTAATAGTATTCAAACTAATTGTTTGATTTTCTACTTGAGTTATTATTAGTCCTTGTGTAACAAATCTAATTCCATATTTTATTGTATCTTCTTTAAATATTATGATTTTAAAGTCATAATTAAACTTCTTGGGACTTGCAATTAGTAATCCTGGTAGTATTTCTTTTTCCTCTCCTTTTTTACGAATTTTACCTTCAATTATTATTGTACTACCAACAGGTGGGTTATTTATAATATCTTTATCTAGTGAATGATCAATTTCAAATTTAAGATGAACTTCCTTTTTTTCAGGGGAAGAAATACAATAACCTTTATCACTTCTTCTCAGTAAAACTGCATTACCTATTAAATCTTTTGGAGGTTGAGAAACTAATTTTCCAAATATTATTCCAGAATTAATTATAACCATTATACCTTTACTTATAATAACTGTCATAGGTTTTAATATAATGTCAATATCCCACTCATATTTTGCTGGTATGGGAATCCATTTATTCTCATCATAGACAAATATTAAAGGTTTTCTTTCTATTCCACCGTTATTAATACCTGATAAATTAATTTCTTGTCTATTATATATTCCCTTTTCTGTAAGTTTTAAACCATACAAACTATTCTTTTTTCCTTCATTATCAAATCCTTCAACATTCTCTAAATCATCTAGATTTAAAGCATACTTATGTAGAGGTTGAATTGTAGATCTTTCAGTAGTATCATCATCTATTGAACCGAATTTATCTACGGACATTTTAATAGAGAAAAAAATCTTTGTAGTCTTCGACTATCTGTTGAATACTTTTCCCATTGTTTAATTCTTTTAAAACATATAAACACAAGTGACCACAAATTACTGTGTTAAGATCTTGTATTTGATTTGTTGAATATTGTATATCTCCTGACTTCTCTCTTAAATAATCAATCAATTCTAATGGAGGTTGAATTCCATAACTATCAAAATAAATCTTATTATTATCATTTTTATACCAAGCAGTCCAGTGTGTTCCTTTTGTTTCATCAGTAAGATCTCCATCTAAATTTAATATTCCACATTCATTTTTTCTGGGTTTTTTAGGTAATTCTGTTCTTAAAAACACACCTCTAAAATTAGGAATTTTTAACTTCTTAACAGCATCTAGTAATTGAAAATTAGAAAGAGGTTCGTTAGGTAAAATAAGCGAAGCTCCCTGCGGTCGATTTCCTACTTGTATAACTGACATTTTTATGTTTATAAAATAGACAATGTCTGCAGAACTTTATTGTGTAAAATGTAAAAAGAAAACAGATACTTTAGATTTAATACAAACTAAAAGTAAAAATAATAGAAATATGTTAAGAGGAAAATGTGCAGTATGTGGTACTATAAAAAATAAATTTATTAAATCTATACAAGGAGGTGATCTAAATAGTATAATAAATAAACTTCCAATTGAATTACATTTACCAGGTCATAATTTTACAGGACCAGGAACTAATTTAAAAAAAAGATTAAAAAATCCATATGGAAATCCACCAGATTTTACACCTCAACCATGGAGTAAACCAATTAATAGAGTTGATGAAGCTGCTATGCATCATGATATTTGTTACTTACAAAATGAAGATAAGAGAACTAGAAATGAAGTATGTGATAAGAAAATGTTACAAGATCTAAATATTTATAATCCTACTTTAAGAGAAAAAATAGATAAAGGAATTGTTGGTAATATTATTAAAGCTAAAGTAGCTTTGGGAATGGGAGCCTGAAACAAGTATTTTTAGTATAAAAAAATGGAACAAGTAATTTCTGACTTTATAAATGAAATTAAAGATTTTATATCTGATGAAAAAATAAATAAATTTAAGAAAGTTGTTAGACATTTTGAGAAAGTAAATGGTTTGAAATTAAATATTGAGTGGGAAGATGTTTTAACCAACAATGTAAAAAACAGAATTAAAATGATTCCAAAAGATTTAGAACAAAAATTATATGAAATATTTGATATGGAAGAAGTTAAATTTAAAATTAATAATGACAGTTCAGAAGATGAAATTGTTGATACGTGTTTAAAAATATTCAACCATTTAGATGATATTGAAAAAAGAAATAAAGGTTATTATTTTAATCTTGGCTATTTATTAAGTATCCTTAAATCTAAATATAGTAGTGAGAAAGAGTTTCTGGATTTTACTAAAGAAAAATTCAATAGAAGTAAATCAGCTATTAATAATTATATAAGATTTTATAATAGCTGTAATCAGTATTCAATTTTACTAAATTGTAAT
>CAJHNH020002325.1:10000-113683 GCA_905116865.2 Candidula unifasciata | reverse complement strand
GTCCGGACTGGACTGGAAGATTCGGCCTGCCTGATGTGTTTCCGAAGCTTAGTCAGAAGCTGACAACATAAACCTAAGCTACAGCTAAGTGGACAGTTGACCACTTACCTTATATAACAGGATAATTTTATCCACAGCCTTTTATTTAGTTATCATTTGAATTTACATGCTTTTGAAAATCCTAATAAATGTTAGTTTTAATGTTCCTACAGTTTTATGAAGTTTCATTTTAACTGTAAGTGTGTCAGTGAACAAAAGCTAGTATAACTTTAATACATTTAAATATACAATTAATTACAGTAGGGAATAAGATGTGGGCAAACCCCGAATCCTCTCATTTAACCAGCAAGGCTGGGGTTACTATAAGACTATATGATGACTCACTGTTTGTAATTCCCTCTGTAAAGTGCACATAGTGCATTCGCTAGTTAAAGCGAAGTTACCCGCCACACCCTCTTCCCTTTCCCAAACCCCTCCTTCTATAATAACTTTCTTAAAGGGCACAAAAAAAGTTTCTTAACAAACCTGGGAATTGAAGAAAGCCCCTTCCCCTACGATAACACTCAAAAATGACAAAAGCAGTTTCTTCATAATCCTGGGAATCTAACCTGAATCGCTCTCTTCACATGCACTCTGACACCTCAGCTCCTAAGATAACTAACTCTCTTACAGGGTAGAAAATCAGTTTCTTTGAAAAAAAAAAAAAAAAACTAGGATTCGAAGAAAACCTTTTCCCCTCAGATAACACTAAAAAATAGCAGGGGCACAGTATGTTGACAATCCTAGGAATCAAATTTGAATCTCTCTTTTCGTAGCCATTCTGTCATCCCAGCGTCTTGTCTCACATCAAAAGTTATTGTCATATCCTTTACCGGACGTTGCTGGACCAAGCACAGCAAGGGTTGACTTTTGATTACTTCACTCGTCAATTTTACGTTCAGTAGTTTTCTATTGTCCTCTGAAAGTACTGGAGTGGAGAGTTTTGGGAAATGCCATTCTGGTCTCAAGACTCAGTGAAGGGAAAACCCCAACTGCATCTCCACGCGGTAGAGGACGGTAAACACACTGCGGTGTGGCCAACGCAGCTATGGGGAACGAGTATCCGCCGGGATAAGTGGACACCTCTGGGGTGCCCTCTGCTGTTAGCAGGAGCATCACAGAGCAGGCCACTTACTTGCCCTAGTAATCGAAAAGGTTGCTGAAGGCTGAGGACATTGTCTAAAGCCATGAGGATGTGGAAAGCAACGGGAAACTACCACATTACTATCCCAAGAAACTCATCATGGAAGCCTTAAGAAAGAGAATAGGGGCTTTTGAGCTGAAATGCTATAGAAAGATTCTCAGAATATCTTGTACAAAGAAGAGGAGAAATATTGACATCTTAAAAGATCTGAACATCAAGAAAGATTGGCTAATAAACAGCATCCTTTCTCAAAAGCTGAAATATTTTGGTCATATCAAGCGCCACGACGGATTGGAAAAAAATTATAGCAGAAGGCTTAGTACCAGGAAGGAGGGGTAGAGGCCGACCGACACGAAGATGGGCACAGGATTTAAGTGACTCCTTGAGTGTGAAAGTTCATGAGGCGTAAGAACTGGCAAGAGACCGAGTTTCTTACAGGTAGACTGTGATGAGAGCGACGTTCTGCAAAGGACCTGCTACATGATGATGATGAGTTTGCCATGGCAGTCTACTCTGAATACTAATACCACGAGGCGGTCAGCTGTCAAATGAGAATAGCTGGGATCGAACCAGGCACCACAGAATCACGAAGCTGATTCGCGATGGCTAAGCCACAAACACATCACAATCTTTTACTGCAGAAGCGTGAAAAGGTCAGTCGATGATCACAATTAAAGCTTCAATATCGCACGTCCACTATCAAGACAACCACATTTTCACTTATACCAGTCCATAGAGGGCACATCTGGGCCCAAAACAGCCACACCAATGAGGCCCAGAAGCATTAAGGAGATTGAACGAAGCTCAGAAATCACAGCCCTCAGTATTATCTCCCCCTACTCGAGGCTAACGAGGCACTCGGGGCGCCCAGAAGCAACATTTTTACTTGTTGTTCGGACAAAAAAGGAAGCAAATTGGAGCGCTAGGGGAGAAATTAGATCTAATAGCAATTTTTTGCCCGGGTATAAGATTTTCAACTAGCATTTTGATTCCCAGACGCAACACTATAGCTCCTGATTGTTTGATCTTGTGAATGTTCTTACGTAATGGACAGTCAGTATTGATTTTGTCTTCACACTTTTATTTTTAAAGGGAAGAATATAAGTAGCATTGTTAGGTTTCTAGACACTTAGACTGTCTGATCTGAATAGGAAGACTGATGGCGGGTCATCGCTGTTCTGAAGGTGTCTATTTTAGGAAGACTTGAAGCGGATTATTATCGCGCTGAAAGCGCTCTCTTTTAGTCAGATGAAACGGATCCGATGCATTGATTAACATCTATAGACTGAACTGAAGTGAGGAATAATTTGACATTGGAGGATATTTTTTCCGCTGTATGTGATTACGGCCCGAGTTTAATTCCCGATGACTCAGAGAGCTACAAACTAGATGCAGACAAAAAAACAAAAAAAAAAAAAACAACAGGAAATGAATTCATTAATATAAATAAGCTAGATTGGAGCATCTGTGGCGGACGGTTTGTCTTTCTTTGGTTTCGGCAGTGGTACTGAGAATTGACTGCTCCGAAAGCAATGGCAAACTACGGAATGTAATATTTCCCTAGAAAAACCATGACAGCCAAAAAATGCTGGGGTGATTCTGCAACGTTCTGTAGACTATACGCAAGTAACTTACTACAGTTACCAGTCAGCTTATTGTCAGTGTAAGTGGGAAACGATGATTGATGATTATTTTTCTTGGTCTTTCTTCGTCTTCTTCGTCTTCTTTGTTTTCTTCCCTCTTCTTCTTTCATCTTCCTTTATATTCGTCCTTCCTATTCTCTTTTATTCTTCCTTTTCTTTCTCCATCTTCTTCGTTCGTTCGTTCGTTCGTTCGTTCGTTCGTTCTTCCTTCTTCCTTCTTCTTCTTCTTCTTCTTCTTCTTCTTCTTCTTCTTCTTCTTCTTCTTCTTCTTCTTCTTCTTCTTCTAACTTAAGTCTGAGTCCGAAGACGCTCCACACAGTGCATATGTTCTGTAGCACCGGCGAGGATCGTGAAAAATTTTAGGTAGATTTTTAACTCAAATTTTGCCCAGGCAGCGCCTTTAGGCTTCTCTTTTCGATTTCACCTATCAATGGATTTTCTACGTGCGCATTAATTCCCACGGGCGTCCGATCTCACTACCCAGAGACCAGGGGAAATACTAGAAGTCCGAGTCCGCGTGAAAAAATCTCAGCTCTTACCTGGGATTGAACTTGTAACCTCTAGCACTCGAGGCAGACACTATGTCTCAAGAAAACGCGGCCCCTCATGTAAGGAAACAGTAAGAAATACAACATCTATGATACACAGAGCAGACAATATGAAGTTTAAAGATCATTGTTTCCATTCTTTGTTGTACTGAGGGCACGTGCATGATTGATTACATTCCCTACATTATGACACTGCAAGATGACAAGACGTTGAACAGCTCAAATCTCTAAAGTCCTGCCAGATGTTGAAAAGACACACTCTACGGGAACATCATCAAAATGAAGTTGACATTCAAACTGATGTGTGAACGTCGTGGGTTCGCGTCCTGGCGTAGCCAGACTATTTTTTTCAAATGACCTTGACTCCCAAGGCGACCCAGCCTAAAGTGGGTACCAGGTGCATTCTTGGGAAGTAAAAGAAGCCGGCGTGATGCTGAACACATCCCCCACCACGTGCCGATTGGTCTATAAAAATATAATGAGAGCACTTTATTCCCATTACATCTAAAGGCGTTGGAAAGGGACCTATAGTGTGTTTGTTAGTGATGTCTGCACGTGTGCAAACAAGGGGAATAACTTGATTAGTTTTGTTCCCACCCAGTATTGCAAGTCTTTAGGATTTATATCTCATGGATTATTGTCGAATTCAGAAAATCCAGTTAAACCGTACAGTCAACATTTCAGTTATTGTGAGTTAATATATTGCCGTAGTGAAGTGAACTATATAGTCTGTTGTTGGTGGGTTCCATCTGACATAGTTTCAAATTTGAGAGTGACTCTCGAGGTTTACTTTGGAAATACAGCTGTCAGTATATTTTGTATATTACATTTATTTTTACATTAAACTATATCAGTCTAATGCTAACGTTAAGCTTGATACCTTCTGTGAAAACAAAATGAGGACACCGAAAGTATTAGGTACAAGTAAAGATCAATTTTCACGTCTGTAGGCGCATCGGGCAAATGGAAAGACACCCATATTTTAAGAGACCAATCGGCACTAAATGGGTAATCGGACCATCATTACGCCGGCCGTCTTTACTTCCCTAGGACAAACATCCTGGTACCCATTTAAGGCTAAGTCGACAGGCGAGGCAACGCCACATACCATGATAAAAACCCACGCAGCCACCAGTGGCTTTCAATCGCGGTAGGTGGGAATTACGGGTCGGACTCGCAACGTGTAAACCGCGGACGCCGAATTCACGCATCAAGTCCTCTGATTCCAGAAAAAAAATACATACATACCCGTCCACCCACCCACCCGCCCGCCCCCAGCCCCCCCCCCCCCGCACGCACGCACACATACAACACGCACGCACACAACACACGCACACAACACGCGCACACAACACACGCACGCACACAACACACGCACGCACACAACACACGCACGCACACAACACGCGCACACACACAACACGCGCACACACACACCACGCACACACCACGCGCACACACACGCGCACACACACGCGCGCACACACACGCGCACATACACACGCACATACACACGCACATACACACGCACATACACACGCACATACACACGCACATACACACGCACATACACACGCACATACACACGCACATACACACGCACATACACACGCACATACACACGCACATACACACGCACATACACACGCCTACACGCCCGCACGCCCGCACGCCTACACGCCCGCACGCCTACACGCCCGCACGCCTACACGCCCGCACGCCTACACGCCTACACGCCCGCACGCCTACACGCCCGCACGCCTACACGCCCGCACGCCTACACGCCCGCACGCCTACACGCCGCACGCCTACACGCCCGCACGCCTACACGCACGCACGCCTACACGCACGCCTACACGCACACACACACAGACAGACAGACAGACAGACAGACAGACAGACAGACACACACACACACACACTCATACATACATACATACATACATACATACATACATACATACATACATACATACATACATACATACATACATACATACATACATACACACATACACACATACACACATACACACAGACAGACATACTCACGCACACACACACTCGCGCGCACACACACACACACACATACACACACACATACACACACACATACACACACACATACATACATACATACATACATACATACATACATACATACACACACACACACACACACACACACACACATACATACATAGATTGGATGCCTATCCTTTATAGGACATTGCAGAACCAATCCCAACAGCTCCCACCTGTTGTGTGGTTTTTCTAGGCAAATTTAAGTCCAGTAGTTTTCCATTGCTTTCTGGACAGTCAGCATTCTTGATACACGACCAACTCTAGATATAAATATACAGCCGGACGTGCTTGATACCACAATCGAAACCAACGCAAGGCGCTTGTCCCGCAGCTGGTATCGAACCCGGCATCCCGGCATTACAAAGCGATCGTTTCGTCTTAGCCACAGAGCCGATAAATACATACATACACAAGTGAATTTACAGCTTTTAAATGAAGTCATCTACTACCTAAGCAAACCTGGAGAAGGACAGTAGAAAGGGAAATAAACAAAGTATATATTGACAGGTGATACCATCGGCAGAAAATCAACAGTCAGATCTTTTTTTAATGCCTTATGTATCAGTAACTACGCGAAGACAATAAAGAATCTACGGAGAGGCTACGTTTCCATATGTAAAACAATTATAAATAAAACATATAACATGCTTTACATAAAAGTTTACAAATTTAAAATGCATTGTTTTCTGCATTGCATTATCATCCATATACTAACATACTAACTCGCCCTTAATAAGGCAAGTAGTATTTTGTGATTTTAAAGCTCGCGCACCCCCCCCCCTCCCCCCTTTACCACCCAACCCATCCCCTCCCCCCCCCCCCCATCCCGAATAAACAGGGTTTCTGGGGTCATGTGCCCCGGTGATTCTTATCCGAATGGTGCCACTTTGTGTCATCAGGTTTTTATAGCTCCTTGTGCGGGCCTGGTGGGGGTGACCGTTACTCATTCATTAATATACTAAAATAGTGCCAACTGTGATCTTAGCGTACATATATTTCGAGAAACATATCATACATCGCAAACAGAAAGAAGGATTCCAAAGTTACGACTGTTTAAAGCTAACATTTTAAGCAGTACCGGTTCAGAAACAATACTGACCATTGATAAAAACTTTGTACAGCTTTCCCAACCATTCACATGAACCCTTTTTAAATTATAGATTGCAAAAAGTCTAACCTAGGGCGTCATTTCGTATTGGCGCCCCTATAATCACTCCTTGAGTTTTCCTGCATTAACGTTTCCAGCAGCAGAGGAATTTGTTTAAATACTCATGGAGATCATGGACACAATGAAAAAGAGCATGGGTTGGTTATTTTCAAAGAGACAACATATAGACTGATGAATGTTAGACGACTAGCCATACTTATTTTGCATGCTTAAACCGAAAGCAAAAAAGTAAAGAAAACTGTTTCCACTATAGTTGTGCATCTAACATATGATCGGCATCATCATCATTATAAACCACTTCTGCCGTTAAGCGCCGTGGGGAGGCATAATTTGCGATCCAGTGCACCTTGGCTGCCACGGGCTATTGTCATGCCGTGAAGGCGTAGTGTGTCTTTAATGTTGTCGATCCATATTTTCGCGGCCGTCTTCTTGCTCTTGTAGTTGATCTTCTCAGATGTAGTGCTTGTGATGGTATTTGATCTTGCTGCATTCTAATGAGATGACCAAACCACTTGATCTGCTGTTTCTGATGTAGTACAAGGTGTCGTTTCCACGGTTTGCCTGATAGTTTCGGATGGTAAGGTTGGCTGCTTTTCTCATGCACTTCATCTCGCAGGTGGTGATTGTGCGTATATGGGCTTTAGATAGTGTCCATGTTTGGCACTGGTAGCTAAATGTTGGAATGAATATGCTGTTAAATCTCTCTCTTTACACTCATAGTTATGCTTGGATGTCCCAATAATGGTGATAATTAGTATATAAGTGCACTTGCTTTCTGACATCTGGTTTCTATTTATCTGTCATTTCTCTACCATCTTATATGATCATATTTCTTAGATATTTGAACTCCCTAACTTGATTCAGCGCGTCTAGACGCTCGCCTGCGGATCGGAAGGTCGTGGGTTTGCTCCCTGGTGGAGCCGGACTTTTTTCAAAAATGACTTTGTCTCCCAGGTAGACCCAGCCATAATTGAGTACCAGGTGCAGTCCTGAGAAGTAAAGGCGGCCGGTGTGATGCTGACCACATGACCCATCTTGTGCCGATTGGTCTCTAAAAATACAGGTCTAGCCCTATATGCCCTATACGCCTAAAGGCGTGGAAAAGGGTCCTTCACATTCACTTTTACTTTATAGCGTCACGGAAGCCACATAAGTCAAGAGGACCTGATTTATGTCACTGTGTGGCTTCTCCGTGTTTGCTGAAGCTTCCCCAGAAACCGAAATTTATCATTAAGACGGAAAGGTCGGGGACTAAATAAACTTTGAACCGGTTTGTAAAGTCAAGAAGCCGACCATAGTTTGTTTGATCTTGTGACTTCAAGAGAGAAATGCCGAATTGGTTCCAGTGTGTGAGAACATACTGGGCTGTTGGCGTAAACTAACATCTGCAAGCAGTTCCTTCGTGTCCTAGAGTTTGTACTGTCAACAAAGTGATGTGTGTTTCTCTTAATGGTTACAGGCTGAAGGAGGCTGGTTGTTCAAGTGTACATTTGATTCAACGTTTTGTTCCCATTCATTACAAAGTAGTTTGTCCTCTGACGTCAATGATGAAGCCTATTAATAACTTGCGATCTATAAAAACATTTACCAGTTGAGGCACAGATTATTTCTAATAAATGTATGCGTCTGTCTGTCTGTCTGTCTGTCTGCCTGCCTGCCTGCCTGCCTGCCTGCCTGCCTGCCTGCCTGCCTGCCTGCCTGCCTGCCTGCCTGTCTGTCTGTCTGTCTGTCTGTCTGTCTGTCTGTCTGTCTGTCTGTCTGTCTGTCTGTCTGTCTGTCTGTCTTTCTTTCTTTCTTTCTTGCTTTTTTCTTTCACTCATTCTTTCTTTTTCTTTGCTTGTTCTTAAAATGCTGGTAAGCACGTTGTTTTGTGATTTACAGCTAGACTTTGATATGTACAGGGCTTACAGACTTCAATAGCTGGGCATAGATCGGCAATGGCCAATAACAGGGAGACAAGAACAAGGTAAATAAAAGAGTTATATTGGCATAGAACACGAAGCAGACAAAAGAGTTGTACTGACATAGAAAACAAGGTTAACTAAGAGTTGTATTGGCACAGAATACAAGGTAGAGAAAAGAGTTGTGTTGGTATAGAACAGACGGTAGACAAAAAGTTGTATTGGCATAGAACACAAGACAGACTAAAGAGTTGTATTGGCACAGAACACAAGGTAGACTAAAGAGTCGTATTGGTACAGAACACAAGGTAGATTAAAGAGTTGTACTGGCATAGAACACACAGTAGATCGAAGAGTTGTACTGGCATAGAACACAAGGTAGACACAACATTTGTAATGGCATAGAACACAAGGTAGACTAAAGAGTTATATTGGTATAGAACACAAGATAGACTAAAGAGTTGTACTGACATAGAAAACAATGTTGACTAAGAGTTGTATTGGCACAGAACACACGGTAGACTATATAGATGTATTGGCACCGAACTCAAAGTAGACAATAAAGCTGTTATGGCATAGATAACAAGGTAGACTAAAGAGTTGTATTGGCATAGAACACAAGGTAGACAGTAAAGCTATCTTGGCATAGATGACAAGGTAGACTAAAGAGTTGTATTGGCATAGAACACAAGGTAGACTAAACAGATGGTTGATAATACAGGCAGGCGCAAAAACTCTTGGTGTCATTAAGTGTAAAACGAAGACAAATCACAGAGGCGGGTGAAATCTGCCACAATGAGCCTCAACAGCACATGATGCTGAAGAAGGAGTAAGTAAGTAATGTAAGTTAAGTAAATGACCCTTTTCTACACCTCTAGGCGTATAGGGCATATAGGGCTAGACCTTCATTTTGTAGACCAATCGGCACAAGGTGGGTGATGTGGTCAGCATCACACCAGCCGCCTTTACTTCCCGGGACTGCACCCTGTACCCACTCAAAGCTGGAACCACCTGGAAGTCAAGGTCATTTTTGAAAAAAGTCCGGCTCCGCCAGGGAGCGGACCCACCACCTTCCGATCCGCAGCGAGCGTCTGAAGAAGGAGTCAAAGATGTATATAATGCGCTGTTAGTACAGTAGCATTTACTATGAAATTACAACATGTGATAATAGAGGTGCATGAATTGTTGCTGGAGAAGCAAACAGAGACCGAGTCATCAGTAACGAACTAAAAACAATTCGCAGGCCACGACCAGCAAACGGGCCGTGCTGCTGACGTCACCGGGTCGGTCTAACGATGCGTTGAAGCAGCGGTTCTCAAACTGGGTACCGAGACACCATGGGGTGCCGTGAGTGTATGCCAGGGCTGCCGCGGCAATAATTGAGAAAAGTCGGCTAAAAATTGTGAAATCATTAAAGAAGGCATGTAGATACTTAAAAGTTAAAATATAGGTTGTCTCCCCTCGCCCCTGTCGAAAATAGTTTATTTCTTGTTTAAGAGCTGCCGCGTTAAGGCATCGTTAGCCCGACTCGGTGACATCAGCAGCACGGACGGTCAGTTGGAGCCGGTCGTGGGTAGGCACAGTACTGGTCAAGGATTTTTTAGAACCAAATGGTTTGGTCATCTGATCGGAATGCAACAGAATCAGCCAGCTGCTAGAGCTTACGTGAGAACAGCAGGCTACAAGACAAGAGGCCGGCCAAGAAAGAGATGGGTGGAGGGAGCAAAAGAGACACTACAGAAAAACGCAAAATGACATTAGGACAGGCAAGGCAACTAGCAAAGACAGGAAAGTACCAGTAGCTCCACTTAGCAACGCTCTACGGCATTAGAAGTGGGAAAGGGAAAAAAAGGAAAGAAGAAGGTAAAATAACTATCTCACACACCCACACACACACACACACATATATATATACATATAGCGGCGTCCGTGGTTTAGGCGTTGCGAGTCTGACTGCATGGATTTTTATCAATATATTGGACGTCGCAGGCCGACCCAGCCTAAAATGGGTACCAGGATGTATGTCCTGGGGAAGTAAAGACGGCCGGTGTAATGCTGACCCCATTACCCGCCTATTGCCGATTGGTCTGTTAAAATCTGGATGTTCTTCCAATGTGCCCGATACGCCTAAAGGCGTAAAAAGGTATCTTTACTTTATATATATATATAAATATTAGGGCTGTGCCGAAAAGTGATTTTCACTATTCGTCCTAATACGAATAGCTGGACCAACTATTCGGCCGAATACGAATATGAATAGTGAATCATCATCATCAGCATGTGCTTTGCCGACTAGCATGGGCGATTATGCATCGCCACAATCTGCGATCTCCTGCAGCATGTATTAGTTCGCGTGCTGACACACCTCCATGCCATGCAACAAGACTGTCAAGAATCTTCTCTCGTTGTCTTCCTCTATCCCTCCTTCAACAGATCTTTCCAGTGATCACCACATGTTCCATTTCCACTCATCTTATAACATGGCCGAAAAATGATGACTGTCTCCTTCTGATGTCTGTGAGTAGTTGTCTTCGGGCTTTCGTATCTTTCAAAACCTCTTAGTTGCTAATTTGTTTTTTGGCTGTCCAAGGTATTTCAAGAAATATTCTGTAAAACCACATCTCTGAGGCCTCAACAAAATGTTTGGCCTGCCTACCGATCTCCAGGACTCACAGCCATATGTTAAAACGGGATGTATGTAGCAAGTAAGAGTTCTTTTTCTAACCTTTAATGACAAAGATGACATAGGATGTTCTTCATTTTATAAAATGCAGTTTTTGCCTGTCCTATTCTGTTTCTTATTTCAGTAATGCATCTTCCATCTGATGTTATCCGTGTGACCAGATACTTAAATTTATGTACTTGTCCCCCCCCCCCTTTCCCCCCCCCCCCCCCAAAAAAAAAACCATTGACTTTTATTACACATTTAGGAATAATTATTTTCTTTGCTCCATGTTGTCAGCATTAGGGCAGATTCTTGTCTCACTAAAGGTATTTCTAGCTGTACTAAACAGACATTCACTTGGTACGCTCGTAGATGGTGCACAAAGATAACGCTTGAGAGTATGAACCAAGGTCGAAAATCTTGATATGTTTATTTTCCACCAGTCCAGAAACGGGTGTAAGGTAACCACTATTCGTATTCGGCCCGAACGAAACTATTCGGCCGAATACCGAATAGTTATTAGGTCCACTATTGGGCCCCGAGGCGAATACAAAGCGAATATTCGGTACAGCCCTAATATATATATATATATAATCTCAGTGTTTGTGTGTTTGTTTATTACCTATAGACTCGGAAACTACTAAACCGATTTACTGAAATTTTCAGGATATTTTTGTTTTGTTACCGGAATTCTACCTGTCATGGTTTGAAATAGGTGGAGACATGTGTTATGAAAATATTTATATTTTCGTGATATTTAATTAAAGCAACGTACGTAATTTGCGCATGCGCGGTAGTCGGAGCGCACGACTAACAAAATTAGCCAGAGTGGTACAGCAAACCAGACTATCTCTATATCTGTGCAGGTAATGAGTGCGCCATTAACCATATAAGACACGGTTTCTATTTTCTTTCCTCTCAATCAACCTTTGATGAGTTAGAGAATAGTCTTTGAATTTGAGGAAAAAAAAGGGGGGGGGGGAATAGGGGGCATCGAAGACTATTTCTATATCTGAGCAGACAATGATTGCAACATTTAACCGTGTTAGACACGTTCAATTTCTATTGTTGTGCCGTTTTAATACTACTTGAAGTTTATACCAGGGATACCTATATATGAGAAAACAATTGCCTGCGGTTGTGAGTTGTGTTAGAATCGGGACACAGTAGTCGGGACATACATCTAAAATAGGTTTGCTCACTTTTCGTTGCTTAGAAGAAGTGGTTCGTTGGCCAAGCAATTAGACCACTGGGCTCCAGTGCAGGAGACCAGGGTTCGAATCCTCGGTACTGCATTTGATTTTTATTTTACCGAGAGCAAAAAAAAAAAAAAATTCTCCCCTGCACTGTCGACATTAGCCAAGCGACACTAAAAACTCATTTAAAAAAAGAAGACTATCTCTGTACCTGCGCAAACAATGATTGCGACAGTAACCATATTGGACACGTGCGATTTCTTTTTTTTTTCTTCTCTTTTTTCTATTTAGCTAAACAACGCGTGGCCGGCTACATCTTACATTAAAGTTAGTTGCGTATCCTTTACAGGACGTTGCAGAACCAACCCTAACAGCCCCTGGCTGTTGTGTGGTTTCTCTTGGCAAATTTACGTCCAGTAGTTTGCCATTGCTTACTGGACGGTTGGCTTTCTTTATACCACTGTCGAAACCAACGCAACTGGGATTGAACCCGGCATCCCGGCATTTCGAAGCGAAGCGTTCGCATCGACTTAGCCACAGAGCCGCCGGCTACATCTAGTATATATATATATATATTATGACTTAAATGTTTGTAAAACTTTGAGTTCGCTGCTTTCACAAAATGTTTGATTATTCATTTGGAAGTACTAGTCATCCCCTTGTGGGATGCAGTTTTTCGTTATTTTGAAGCCCTACCCTGGCTCTTGCTTGTTGGCCATTTGTGTCATCGGGTGTTTATCGCTTGTGTGATATCTTGATGGGGTAAAATATACTAATCATAGTACATTATTAATTTCTGCTTTCCAAAGAATTGAGATCCGCCGTGGTGTAGAGGTTAGACGCTTGCCTGCGGATCGGAAGCTTCTGGGTTTTCGTCCTGACGGAGCTTACATTTTTTCCAAAATTACTGTGGCTTTCAGTTCGACCCATCCTTGAGTGGGTACTAAGTAAATCCTGGGAAGTAAAGGCATCAGGTGTGATGCTGACCACATCACCCGCCCAGTGCTGTTTCGTGCATAAAATTTAGGTCTCGCCCAATATGCCCCATATACTTAAAGGCGTGGAAAACGGCCCTTTACTTTACTTATCTAAGGCAATGTAAGCATAATTTAGGAGTACCACTCAAATTGTAGCAAGTATTATTGTCAACACTTTAGCTTCAGAACCACCTGAAAACGCACCAGTGTCCGAAAACAAAACCGAATTTGAACCATTTATCAATGCCCCTAAGACCAGTCAATCCATCTTATCAAGCGCGGAATACACTTAGCCATAAATGGAGTAGAAAAACGAATCCAATTTTTGGCCACCAAATGGAGCTAGAATACCGCACTTAGCCAGGGTCTGTGGCTAGATGTGCGTATACTTTAAGATAACTATTGACAGCGTGATAATTTAGGCCCTGTGTGAGGTCATTAGGTGCTATTTAGTGCTGCAGCAAGACACATCTGTACAGGATGTTCTACAGACTGCTCTTTCTTCTGTAATCTCAGGGGATCAGGGAGACAAGAATAGGGCGACAACACTTTTATACTTAAACTCTGTAACTGAGGGGGCATACAAAGAGACTCATGCAGAGAGAACGACAGAGCGATAAAAGACCCACTGAGAGAAGAGAAGGGAAAGGCAAATACATAGACAGACAGATAAAGGGACATGCAGATAGACAGGCAGACAAACAGAATGACAGACAGAAAGAGATGACAGAGATGACATAGACAGACAGACAGACAGACAAACAGACAGACAGACAGACAGACAGACGCACGGATGGATGGGATGGATGAATTGATATACTAGTAACTTTTTTAAAAAACACACACACACAAACACATACACTGACACATATATATATATATACATATATAAACTTTCAATTCTACTTCTTTTTCGCGTTCACAGTCTGTAAAATCTGAAGGAAAGTTTTGGATGTTCGCTCCCACCTACAAGGTTTGTAGTACTATGTTACAAGTCGATACTAAGATAAGGTGTGTATCTAACATCTTTTCACAACAATACTGGTGTAACTGTATGCAGAATCTTGGTTCCTGGCATCTCAGACAACGACAGTACCAGATCTCATCTGAAGTGAGGTGTATTTCTTGGAATCCTCGGCCTAGGGAATCTGCCAATAACCTTTGGTGAGATCTAACTTAGTAAAATACTTAGCCTTTGACAATGCAACAAACATATCTTCTATATTTGGGATATTTTCTGCATCTACAACCGTGATTCGATTCAATTTTCGGAAATCTATGCAGATCCGAAGGCTTCCATCTTTCTTTCGGGCAACCACTTTAGGAAAAGCATAGGGGGATGTCGACGGTTGTATTATAACAAATTTAATAATGTTATCACTTTATTTATCCATGGCCTCCCGATAATGAAAAGGTATTACGTATGGTTTCATTTTTTTGGCTTAGGATCCATTAATTCAATGGAATGCACTGCATCTGTTGTTCTACACGGCATGTCCGATAATGTTTTGTTGAATGAAGCAAAAATGCGCCTTATTCGACGAACCATATCTGGTGGAATCGAAGGCGCGACTTTCACGTCTCTCCATGTTTCTCTGGGTACCAGTTCGGGTAGAGACAATTGATGAGCAGTGTCCACCTCGACATCATTGCTCTCTTCGTCAATGACGTGGCAGAATCCTGCCTCCATTTCTTCTTCTTGTAAATTATTGTCGGGTGCCTCAGCTGCTTCCGACACATCAGACAAAACACTAGGGCGAGACTTAAACTCTTTAAGCATGTTTAGATTATATACTTTAGGATGTCCTCTGACATTAATGAGATAGTCCACATCTGAAATTTTCTTTATAACTTTAAACGGACCCTGCCATTTGGCCAATAAACAATTATTGTTATCCTGCAGAAATATCAATACATCGTCATTAGGTTGGAGAGGATTAATCTCTGATTACAGTTAATGTAATCTCTTTGATGAGTACCGGCATTTTCCAAGTTGTCCCATGCAACTTGACATCCTGTTATCTTGTAACGTAACTCAGTCACAAACTTAATATATGTTTGAGGCGCTTCCTGATCGCCTTTACTGAGCCACATGTCCTTTAACAGCGACAGTGGACCTCTAGGGTTAGCTCCATATATGAGTATGAAAGGTGAGAAACCTGTGCTGCTCTGGTGCACCTCACGATGTGCGAATAATACCACAGGAAGGTATTTGTCCCAGTCTGCTGGAAATTGATTAGTAACTTTGACTAGCATAGCTTTTATTCTACCATTTAAATTTTCTACTAGGCCATTTGATTGTGGGTGATATCTTGCAGAAAAAACGTAAGAGATGGCAAGTAATTTGTCGAAAGAGCGCATTGATTCTGAAATAAATTGTGATTCGTGATCTGATAAAAGCTTCAGGAAAGCCTATTTGAGAGAATATAAGCATCAATGCCTCTGCTACCGTCTCAGTAGTAATATGTCGTAACGGCACTGCCTCAACCCAACATGATGCCATGTCTACAAATGTTGAAATATATCTAAATCCCCTGTGTGATACAACCAGTAGCGGACCCACAAGATCGACAGCAACTTTCTCGAAAGGGAAACATGGAAGATAGACCCTTTGGATAGGAGGTTTCTGAGATGCATTTTTTCTCGCCATCAGTTGACAGTCTTTACATGACCTACACTATTTCCTAATATCCGTGGAACAACCAGGCCAATAGAATTGTGCAAGAACTCTTTTCTGTGTTTTTCCTACACCTAAATGTGCAGCAAAAGGTGTGTCGTGTGCAACTCTTAGAACATCGGTTCTGTAACATACAGGAACGACTGTTTACATTGTAGACCAGGTGATTGAAAATACCTCATTAAAATTTCATTCTTTACATAAAAATGCCATGTACCTTGCTTACAGGTTCTAATTCTGGGTACTTCTGCTCTCGAAAAGCACTTAGTGAGGGTAGGATCAGCGCCTTGTTGTAGCACACAACTGGGTTCTATATTTTTTAACGTACCCCTGACGTCACAATGACGTCACGGGAGACATTCCCAATAAATTCCAGGGTGTTCAGGTTGTGGTTTCTAGCGGTTTCTCTACATCCAAATTCACATCGCAAATGCGCACACTTACAAAGTGCGGGCGCTTGACTATGACGTGCAGTGTTGCCACTTTGGATTTTTTACATCCACATTTAGATGTTTTTCCTTGCATTTAGATGTCTTATTGACGTTTAAATGGTAGAAGTTTTTCTAGATGCTTTTCATTTGGGGTTAAATATTTTTTTCTTATGGTAGATGTTTTTCTAGATACTTTTCATTTGGAGTTAAATATTTTTTAATTTTTTTATTTCAGTGTCAGTTTAAAAATTACTGTGTAAAATATTTACTACAAAATTTTTTTTTTGGTCTGGCACATACATTGTGACAATTGCGATTACTCAAACTTTGAACTCTCACTGGGGTCAAAGCTCAAATATCTGGCAGCCCCAGTACTGATTAATTAAAAGGGCACGCAAATCACACTAACTTTGTTTCAACCGTATCCTCACTGTGCTAACTTTGTGTTTCTTTTTCATGTGATTTGAAAAAAAATAATTGCTTACCTTCATATGTGGCTTTCACTTTGAAAAAACATTTCAACATGCCAAAAGTAAAGTATTAGCAAAAATATTGGCAGTTCCCGGGGATATCACCAAAGCGCGTTGTAAGTACTGTCATAAATCGAACGAACGACGTAGCTCCAGCATCGGTCAAATCATTATTTGTTTCGTTGCCGGCCCGGATTTGTTTTTTAGTTGATTGGCCACCTTCGACTGCTAGTGCGAGAAACACCAAACTTCACAATATTACACTAGAACCTCGGTTAACGAGCACCTTTCATAACGAGTAATTCGCATAACAAGCAAAACAAATTGTAAAAGAATGACTTGCTTAATGAGCGACGTTTCGCATAACGAGTGGCGAGGAGAGGGTAAGTTCCGGATTGTGCGCATGTTACATCAGTCAGTTTAGCACTCGTTCCAGTAGCATCGTAGTGTCACCTGTGATCACACATTTTCTCAAACTTGTGTTATATTGTGATAGATGTACATAATTTCTTCAGGCCTATTAGACTTCCTTGAAGAATTTAAGTTCATCAAGATCCAGTTTCTACCTCCCAACACTACTCGGTTACTTCAGCCCATGGACCAGCAAGTTATTTCTAACTTTAAGAAGCGCTACACTAAAGCACTCTTTGGGCATTGTTTTCAGGGGACTGAAGGGACCAACCCCACTCTCAAAGAGTTTTGGAAAAATCACTTCCACATCGTTGCCTGCCTCAACATGATGGACAAGGCGGGGGAATGGGTTACCAAGAGAATTCTAACTTCTGCTTGGAAGAAGCTTTGGCCGGAGAGCGTTTTCGATTTGCGATTTTGAGGGGTTCGAGACAGTAGCAGTGGAACCTGTAGTCAACGAGATTGTGTCTTTGGCCACTATCATGGGATTGTAGGTGGATAAAAGTGATATCGAAGAGCTTGTGAAAGAGCACAGCCAAGAGCTGACCACCGAGAAGTTTAGTAAAAAAAAAAACGTTGTGACAACACACACACACACACACACACACACACACACACAAGTTACATTTCATTTTAACAAAAAAATTCACAAAGGATGAAAATCATCCCGTAGTGATTGAACGCGGTATCTTTCATTTATAAGGCGGATGGGATACCAACTACGCTATGCAGTCACATGTTGACATGTTCTAAAAACAGGACGAGTGTTTGGCTTAACGAGTATGATTCTCGAACGAATTATGCTCGTTAAGCGAGGTTCCACTGTATATAATTTCATTTCTTCTACATGCTTGAATAGTTGTTAGCGTAATTAGTTGTAAGCATTTCGCCTTTCACGCGATAGGCGTTCGATTTCCCGATGGGTGATATAATTTTTTTTTTTTGGGCCCTAACTGGGTGGCTGCCACATTTTGTTGTGGCTAGGCTGCAATATTTACGCCTTTTTTCCCCCTGGTCGATTTTGGGGTTTACAGCTAGCCTGTGATAGCGGTGACGTAATGCTCAATGTTTATGTCACGGGTAATATTTGTTTGCCCTTGAGATTGCGGTTGGCACGTTGTGTTGTGGTTTACAGCTAGGTTGCGATATATGCGCCTTACGCCCAAAGACATTCAATTTCAGTTTAGTCAAAATTAGCCTCCACCCGACGCTTCACTCGATCATAAACTATTCCTTGATGACAGACACTGTTAACTAAGACGGCTTACGGTCCAGTTTGGTTTGGGTCGACACGGATGCTAAGGTTAATTAAAAATCGTCCCTTTAGAGAGGGAGAGATGACGAGTGCGGGTTTTGATTTCCGCTATTTGTGAGAATAGTGTACTTTTTTTTTCAATCATGGAATATTACCGTGGGTTCCACCACTGGTTAGGTGCATGGGCGCCCGCAGAAAATGTTCTAGGGGTGGGGGGGGGGGGGGGGGGGGAATATTTTTTAGTAATGTTTTAATGTAGTTTTAATTTACTGTAGCGTATTTGTATGGTGAACGAACGGACAGAACACTGTAGTAATGAAGGGCATACTGTAGTAATGAAGGGCATACTGTAGCAACAAATTTTTTACTAACACAATATATGTATATAACAAAAAATATTACAACAACAATTTAAAATAAAATTTATTTTTTAAACAAGAACTGGAGTCGTCTGTTATCGCTACCAAACATATCTACAATTTTGTCCATAGTCTTTTTTGTTGCAGTTCACTCTGTCTCTGTGTATGCTTAACATACACACTCCATACAGAGGTTCATCTGACATTGTAGATCTAAGCCATGTTTTTACACGACGTAATGTGCTGAACGATCGCTCCACCGTACATGTTGTTGCTGGTAATGTTAGCAAAACTAGTAAGGCATACCTGACACTCAGATAAAACTTTGTAAAAGGTACAAGTCGATGAAATCTTGGCTACTTTTGTATTCTTGCGTTTTCCAAAAAGTCAAACCAACTCAAGGCTTCAGTTTCAAAATTATCAATGTGGTATACCTGATTAAAAGTAGACATTATATCCTTAAACTGTTGACGATTCAGTTTGCACAATTTCGAAGGATGTAGCAACGCTAAGTTAAATTGTGCACTGTTGGCTTCACAAAATCGACTCTCCATTGAGTGAATTAGAGAATCTTAGTATGGAATGTAAACTGTTTGTCTGAAGTACTCTTCAACACTTATGGTTCCCGGATTACTTTGATGCTTTTGCCTTCCACACTGTCTTGGGATAATCAGTTCAATATCCACTGTCTGTGCGAGTTGTACTGTTTTCTCAAAAATATCCCTGAAATAGTTATTGGAATCACCTCGGTGAAGTTTTACTACACTGAGCAGGTTTTGAACTTGCAGTTAGACTTCTGGAAGATCAACTTGAACAGCTTGAAGAGCCCGAGTAACTGGTTCCAGTATGGCAGAGTACTGAGAAATAATATTGAGAAAAATAAATACGTGCTGGACTTTAATGAACAATATAACTGATGTGCAGCCTGTCGTGTATTTCCACTTGCATGCAATGAACATTTTTCCAGTTGACAGTAAATATCTTCAAATTTACTAGAAAAAATCCGAATACGTTTATACTTGCTTGCCCAGCTTGTCTCAAACAGAAGAGGAATATTTGGGACAGAGGACCTCCTTTTTGGGCTTTCACGAGAAAATGCAATAATTGCTTTGATAGTACCAATAGTATTTCGTATCACTGCAACATTATTAAGATCATTTACTATGAGATTCAGTATATGCGAATCATTAGACGTATCTACAAACCGGACTCTCAGTGAAAACTGTTCTGTTCCTAAGATATCTGCTGTTTCATCGACTATGATCGAGAATCCTACAGCATTGTTAGCAGCTTTTACCATGTCTTCTCGTAGAGCTTGTTCAGACAAATTGATCAAATCATTCTGCGTTCGGTGTGATGTGTAACGTGCATTTCCAGCAGCTGTATCAAAATGGTTTTTAAAAATACTGTCTCCTCCCTCAATTCGATACGCATAAAGTTGTTCGACATTTCCTTTGGTGCTGTCTTTCCCACGGATTGCCAAATCATTTGTTCCGCAAAATAAGATTGTTGAAATAATAGGATACAGTTTCTTTCTGTTTTCTTCAACAGTTCGTTTTACGGAATTATCTGACAAATAATATTCTTTTTTGGATCTCTAATGGTTGATGTGAAGTGTTCAGCATCTTGTTGAGACCCATGATGCCATGCTGAGCTGGTATGGTTTCTGGCACATTCAATAAAATCTTTGTACTTTGTACAAGGAGTAGTAATGAAGGCACCTTGAATTCCTCTTTGAACTGGTTGTGGAAATAAAACACAGAAAATGCAAAAAGCACCTTTTAACCTAGGTGAATATGATAACCATAGAAAATACTGGGTTAGCCAAGATTCCCTGAAACAACGTTTTCCACTTCCTGACATGTCACCTTCAAAATCAAATGACGGGTGAGGTTTGTATGGATCAGTTAGCAAACGATATTTAAGCTTAAGATCGAATCTTCGTAGTAGATTTTACATAGAGTCCAATGTCATAGGTTAACCTAGTATCTCCACTATCAAGCTTGTCAGGGTCTGGTTCTGGTGATAGCGTTGCTGCTGCAGATGAGCAAGCAACAGCAATCCAATCAATCCAGGTGGGGGGGGTGGCAAGACCCCTCCCACAGGTGCTCATATGCAATGCATCGAACGTTTGTGGAGGTCGGCAAAGGAGAGAAACAAGCGCCAGAATGGCACCCACAGACATTTATTAGAATCTTACATGTGTGTGAGTTTCTATGGCACAGACGCGCTCAACGCGCTGGTGGCGACATGTTTGCAACCATTCTAGCAGACATAGCTAGATTCTGGCCACTGCAAGACTACTAGTTCGTCGTCTCTTCTGCCACCGCAGTTTGACCTCAGTCCAGATCTACTAACGTGTAAAATCTCTGTGATTGTCAATTCATGCGTGAACCCAGCAGTATACATGTAAAATGATTGGCCCTTTTTAGGGCCCCCACAGTACCCCAACTGGCATGTCCTGCGATTGCACATAGAGTTCACATAGCCAAAGTGCACATTTTACATGTAATGGAAAAAAAAAAAGGTTGTAGTGGGAAAAAACAAAACACGTTGTGACCACACACACACACACACACTCACACACACACACACACACACACACACACACACTCACACACACTCACACACACACAATTTACATTTCATAAAAAAAAAAGAAATTCACAATGAATGAAAAGCATCACGTAGGAATTGAACACGTATCTTTCATTTATGAGGCGGATGTGATACTAACTACGTTATGCACTCACATGTTGATATGTTCTAAAAACATGGCTAATATTGTAGACCGACCAATTGTGCATCAACAAGCAGCCAAATGCACACCAACAGACAGAAATATGTCGCACCATAAGACACTAGATGAACACTCAAAAAACGGCAGTACACAGCAGCACACTTGCACCCTTTGAAATAATGGACTGTCAAGTCAGCTGTGGAATTCCCAAGGGAATTTCGTGTTTGGGGGATGTTAAAAATATAGAACCCACAACTGTTGGTTTTCGGTGTGTGTGGTTCGTTTCTCAGCTTTTTTGGTCGTTCTGGTTCGTTATTTAGTGCTTCTTCGCTAGCTATCCCACATGTGATAGCTATTTGGTTTCCCTTCGAAGTAGCTGACTAACACAGGTGTGGCTTCCTCGTTACTTAGTCTCTGTTGAGCGCGTGTAACTGCAGCATTAGCTTCAGTCACACCCTCATTTTCCATATACCAGCATTCGATTTTCCTCTTGCGAGGGCATCTTTGCTCCTGGAACTGATCCAAGGAGTATGTCTTCTGACGGTCTCTCTCAAATACACACTTCGGCAACACCTTCAAAGTACAGGTTATTTAAATATACTTTCGCTAAAGGAAACCTTTCTAGACCAAATGTATGACACTTGCAATACCGACCCAAGTATGCTGATTTGGGGATTAGTTATCTAGCTACACCGATAACATTCGTGCCAGTGTCCAGTAACACTTTACATTTTATATTTCCAACATAACCGTTATGCAAAGGTAAACCTGCTTCCAGTGGTACAGTGGACAGCGCTGGGTAAATAATTTCCGGACGGATTTGAATCTGATCGTCCGCTTCATTTATCACCTGTGCGGAATTAACATGACTGTTAACAACTCTTGGGCAATCCGAATGTTTATGTGAACACCGGCAGACATAGCACCTTATATGAAATGTGTTGCGTTGAAACCTGCCTCGTGATGATGGGCCATCATCATCATCTCTCTTGTGTTGGTTGCGGGAACAATCGGAACTTTTGTGTCTCCACGAAAAACAGATCGAACAACCAGATAAACGGGGTTGATAATGTTCGCCCTGCTCTTTGGAAGTTAGATCTCTATGGGGTGGTTGTCTCTGTTCTCTGTGGCTGTGATAGGTCCTTGCCTATTATGGGATTTGTTCCATCAGGGCCAAGTTGACAAGGTATTTTGGTGCACCCTAATACTGGATGCAGCTGGGAGTATGTCATCGAACCTTGTGTTATGTAATGGTTTACCAGGATGTGCAGTGACATACTGTTCTCCCAATGTCATCATCTCCTCAACTGACTTTTCTTTCCTGAAAAAAATAGAAACATCTCCGCACTACATGTTTACAAAATTTTATCCCGAATAATGAGGTCTGCTAACCTATCGTACGAGTTTTTAACATCTGCCAAGGTCACAATCGCGTAAACAAAGTTCTAACAAGGGCCACAAAATCCATGAAACTTCCCTCAATGGATGGTACGACAGATTTAAACTGAACCTGGTAACCTTCTGTCATACACTTTGACGCCAGCAATTTTCGTTTTACTATTTCGAACGACGCACGTTCGTCCTCTGATAAGTTCGTGAATGTGTTTAAGACTGGTCCCGTTAGTAAATCCCTTAAACGTGATACCCATTGTTCCTCTGGTATCTTAGCTGTGTTCATCGCTTAAGAGAAGCGATCCAGGTAATTATGAAGATCTTTCGTAGGCGTAAGGAAAGGTAATTTGGGTATGTAGACACCTGCCCCTTGTTCGGAACCCGAATGGCTACTGCTAGTCACAAGATGACGGCTCTCTGATTCTGACACTGCAACAACCTTGTCTCTATACAAGCTAGTTCTAATTCATTCTCCTAACGTAACTTTTCCAGATTGGTCTCCATTTCGAAACGCAGTCTCTCAGTCTCAGCTTCTTTTTGCAAGCGTAGCTTCTCCAACTCCATTTCCTTTTTCCAGGCACGTTCCGCCGTTCTCTCATCGCGTAACTGGTTATCTCTGTCCGCCAACTCTTTCATTCTGGCCTCAGTGAAAGCAAAAAGTTCCCCATTTTGTAGGCCTATACTTTGAACTAACTCTAAAAACTCTGCAGATGTAGACATATTCACGTAATATAACAATCAGTATACAAAATATATATATGATAACGAAATATGTGTGGTGAAATGAAACCACAGGACAACGAGTACTGCGTACTGTCACACACGTACAATGCGATGAGTCTGACAGACGATAATAAAAAGTGACTTAACAAATACACCAATGGTACTAACAAATAGAGAAGGGACAATCGACGAAAGAACACCAGGTAGCACTAATACAAACTGAACGTACAAGACGTGATGAGACCAGACTAAGACACTTTAGCCTAAATCAATCCACAGAGTCGCGAATAGATGAACTATCTCCCTGTATTATTGGGGACCACTCTGAGGGTTGAAGTTGGCTACAGACAGAGCCAAAGACGATATGTCACTCTAGTGGTAAGCTAGTTGAAATATCGAATAAGGCTTTCGCCGCCCAGCCTTCCGCTTACTTGATTACATGCATATGAAAAAAAAACAGGTCTGTTCTCTTGGAGTAGAGAGTCAAAATTATCAAGCGCAACAGAAACTACAATAACCACAATTGACTTACCAATTGGGTGGCAGACAAAAATGTACACCGCAATGTTAGCAATTAAAATACGCTGATAATAGTGACAAATCCAACAGTAAATAGCAGAGACAATGTTCAGCGGTAATGACAACGTTATCCTGGACGGGCGCCCATTGTGATGTGCGACGGCTTGCTGAGAGGCGTAGGTTCCCTTTGAATTGTGTGATCGGTTACATTAAAATGCGGCATCAGATAAATTACAAGGCCACCAGCCAAATGTGGCAGAACATGATGAACTTCAAGGCTTCCAAACGGCAGTTGAACGATGAACGCTATGAGACTCGGTATAATTGGTGTATTTGTTGACAACTTGATCAGTGAGAAGATGTGCAATAATCAAACTCTTGGTTCAGACTCACCCAAACACGCCAACACAAGCTACCGCACGCACACCCTTAAATACTCCGAATGACATCTTCAATTAAAATGAAAGGTCAACAGCCTGACCTTGGAAGTCCGGACGGTCACATCGATCTCCTTCTCGGCAGTCTGAACAGGGCAATGTCCCTCTTTAATGATTCGGCCTGGAGATTTCCTCCTTACATTTTACCGGCTTCCTGCCGAGTGCAATAGACAGTGTAACAGCTTTCGGCTGAGGTTCCTAGTGGAGTCCCGGGGTAGAGCGTCCTCAAGGATCCACTGAGACACGACCACACGTCTGTCTCCTTCAGACTGTATACACAGAATCTTAGACAATTCCTTAACAACATTTTGACGTCATGTTCGCTCACTCAGTACTGGTGCGTTCTAGTGCATATCCGCACGCGACAGCTATGAGTGCGATCAGAGTGGTGTACATCCCTTTCAGTCTGCATACAACTGCCATAGATAATGCAGGCATCAAAGCCTCTTCATTCTTTAAAATTCTGCTGATGGAGTAGCAGTTATTTACACCGATGGATCCGTCATTCGACACTTACGGAGCTCATAGGTTTTCACCATTCTGGTTCAAGGGAGAACTTTAAAAGAAGATGGCAGTCCTTCTGCCTGGACTACAAATAGTCTGAGTAAGGAGGTGATGGCGATCACAGAAGCAATGATGTGGCTAGAGACACATAATTTTTCCCATTCATGTTTTCTAAGTTATTTCATGAGCATGCTAAAGAAGATAAAGGCAGGGTGAATTCTGAGAACATGGTTGGAGTTGTTGAGGACATCTCATCTGACAGGAATCATTTTCATTTTTGTGCCAGGACACCCTGGGGTAAGAGGGAATGAACGAGCGGACTGGCTTGCTGGCAGGACCATGTTATGTACAGGAAAAGCCATGGACCTGGTTGAGATTCTCTGTGCTATCGATGTGCTAGGACTAGTAGATGATTCAGGAGATGACACTGAGTCGGCAACACTCAAAAGACTACAAGAGCTTCAGGTCACAAAATGTGTCGTCAGACATAAATACTATGTAGGTAGCCAAAGAATAATAGTAAACCAATACAGAACTGGTGTTATTATTGTCACACACTGAGGGAAGATGGGATGCAGTGAGAATAATCTGTCAATTTGATTAATTCCGACTAACTTTTGTGACTACCAGATAATAGTGACTACTCATGGACTTGAACCTCCCACCTTTAAATGACAGCTATAGTGACCACTCATGGACTTGAATCTCCCACCTCTAAATGACAGCTATAGTGACCACACATGAACTTGAATCTCCCACCTCTAAATGACAGCTATAGTGACCACTCAAGGACTTGAACCTTCCACCTCTAAATGACAGCTATAGTGACCACTCATGGACTTGAATCTCCCACCTCTAAATGACAGCTATAGTGACTACTCATGGACTTGAACCTCCCACCTCTAAATGACAGCTATAGTGACTACTCATGGACTTGAACCTCCCACCTCTAAATGACAGCTATAGTGACTACTCATGGACTTGAACCTCCCACCTCTAAATGACAGCTATAGTGACATCTCATGGACTTGAATCTCCCACCTCTAAATGACAGCTATAGTGACCACTCAAGGACATGAATCTCCCACCTCTAAGTGACAGCTATAGTGACCACTCAAGGACTTGAATCTCCCACCTCTAAATGACAGCTATAGTGACCACTCATGAACTTGAATCTCCCACCTCTAAATGACAGCTATAGTGACCACACAAGGGCTCTCTCAGTGTTGCAGTGTGTTGTTTTGTCGCATACACTGATGGAAATACTGAAGAATTTGATTAACTGCTAACTTTTGTGACTACCAGATTGCAATGAGCACACATGGACTCGAACCTCTCACCTCTAGATGACAGCTGCAGTGAGCACACAAAGACACTGTCAGTGTTGCAGTCAAGACACACTGGGACAGTTTTAGTGATGCAACACACTGTAATTGTTAGTCTGGTCATCAGTGGAGTACTGCTATCGTATAAGATGGTAATCATTGTATAGCCTTGTTTGTTTTCACAATCGTATAAGATGGTAATCATTGTATAGCCTTGTTTGTTTTCACAGAGAGCCTTTGTCAACTCCTACTTCTCAGACATGTTCCAGGAGCATCTGCTTGACCACACTCAGGTGAGCAATCAATGCATGCTAGCAGCAGACTGTAACTTCTGTCTCACAGTTTGGTTCCTGATTGTTGTAAGATAGGACTGTATGCACACATCAGCCAGCCACTGATGGTTGAGATAGGGTTGTGTCAGCCAGTCAGTGATGTTGTAGGATAGGGTTGTGTGCAGCAGCAACCAATCAGTGATGTTGTAGGATAGGGTTGTGTGCAGCAGCAACCAATCAGTGATGTTGTAGGATAGGGTTGTGTGCAGCAGCAACCAATCAGTGATGTTGTAGTATAGGGTTGTGTGCAGCACCAACCAATCAGTGATGTTGCTGGATAGAACCTTGCACAGCACTTACCAATCATTGATGTTCAGGGATAGGACTTTGCGCAGCACCAACCAATCATTGGGGTTGCAAGATAGGATGTCCACAGCATCAGCCAATCAGTGATGTTGTAAGGTAGGACTGCCCACTGCCTGCTAATCGAGGAGAAAAGGGGAAAGGGGGGGGGGGGTGAGAATAAAGTGATCATAATTGACTTTGACCTAGACACAATGGTAGACCTACTTTAGAGGAGTTCTGCATAGCCTTGTAAAGGAAAGGGTAACTTTACTTACAAAAAAAAAAACAAAAGTTACAGGAGTCCTAGCAGATTCCTCTTATTGCCAGTTAGTTTGATGACTGTAGCAGTTGGTTGTTTCTGAGACATGTTGATTTACTTAATTGTGTATTAAAAAAAACATAGAAAAATGAGTGTTTCTGTCTGTCAAAATGAAAGGTGTACAACTGATGCCAGGATGAAGCTGGTTGTGTTGGCCAAAAGTTTCATAGATTGCAGCTGTCCTATAAACAGACACAAAATAGCCAGTGTCCAGAAGTTGACAAACAAAAAAGCTATCTGGAGCAGAACCAATATTTTATTACAGAAGACACAAACAGTGGGTATCACAGTTCATTGCTTGACTTAGCAAACTAAAGCAAGTTATGATTGTTTGGTGTGTAAAGAATGTGGAGTGCATTGTCTTGACAACTGTGTGGCCCAGTGAATTTATTTGATGTATCTGAAATAGTTTGTTGCCCTTATCAAACTGTCTTTCAAATGTCTCATCAAGTGGTTTGTTATGTTAGCTTCTCTGACACTGACAGAAATTAACATTAACGTTTCAGGATAAACTGACAGGTGTCAGGTGTTCGGACCTAGAACAGCGTTGGCTGTCCATGGAGATGTTAGAAGTTAGCGGTGAGTTGCTTGGTGTCCTGTGACAGTTATATAGCATCTATGATCTGTTTCTTCTTGTGCTGGCTATCTCATGTTGAGACAGTGGCTCTCAGCTGACTCATATATCAAGTTGTCCGGTCATTGGCTATCTCATGTTGAGACAGAGTCTCTCAGCCGACTCATATATCAAGTTGTCCAGTCATTGGCTATCTCATGTTGAGACAGTGGCTTTCAACCGACTCATATATCAAGTTGTCCAGTCATTGCTTATCACTTGTTGAGACAGTGGGTCTCAACCGACTCATATATCAAGTTGTCCAGTCATTGGCTTTCTGCAGCAGCTTCTCCCTGTCTTCCTCATGTGCTTCTTGAATATCTTTAATTATCTTTTGTGTGTGTGCATTTTATTTAATTTATCTTATTCCGGCTACCATAAGTTTTTTGTCCTATGGGTTCACGTAGAATTCTAATGGTATCATTTTCAGGTCTTTACAGTGAATATCCTATCCAGCATGCTCTGTTTTGTTTTAGTTGGATTTTTCTGATAGTTTTCCTGGTCATGCATGAACGATTCTGCCATAGCATTTTATTCTCTCCATTCCGTGCAGGACACAGTTGATGAAAGTTTGTACTCTAATTGTTTCAGTCATTCTCCTAGTGTCTGCTGCATTAACTTCAATATTCTGTTGTTGTTTTTCTTATGTTTTCTGCTGTTATTCCTCAGCAAATTGTTCCTGCCACGAGGCAGGTCATGAGGTGGCCTACTGGCTGCTCACTTGTATACAGCACAAGACAATCTATACAGCACTTTTAACTCTTTCCTTCTCACTTCATTTGACAATATCCAATAATTTATAAAATCTCTATAATGTGACTTTGAGTTAACAACCGCTGTGGGATAAACATAGTTGCAGTGAATTCCTTGCTTCTGATTTCCCTGCGTTAGCTTTCTTTGTGTTGATTGTGTTTTATTTCTTGGCCAGAATTGATACATACAGGCACATATGCCTGCTCATGGACAGACACAAAGACACAGACACATATAGGGACCCATGCCTTCAGGCTTATAATGACTGACCTGTATTTTGTAGACCAATCGGCATTTTGTGGGTGATGTGGTCAGATTCACCGGACTTTACCACTTGACCCTGTACCCATTTAAGGCTGGGTCAACCTTGGAGCCTAGGTTGTTTAAAAAAAAAAAAAAAGTCTGGCTCTATTTGGATTTAAACCTACAGCCTTCGAATCTGCAGGTGAGTGTCTAACTGCTGTACCATGTCGGTGCTCATACAATGACACACACATATGCACGCATGTGTGCACGTGCATTCACACACATAATACACACACGTTAGGTAATTGTATGCATAGGATACCTCACACCATGCAGTATGTCGGCTAGATGAGGTCTGTGATGCCAGTCCTCTGTTTATCTGCAGGTTTGGGAGGACAAGCCAAAACTGAAGTTGTGCCAGGCTGTACCTGCTCTAGTTGGCTGGAAAACAACTGCCACCTGGGCGACTTGTGTCCTTTCTCTCATCCCAGGTCAGTAGATACTAGGATACCCTTGCCAAGTGGACACAAATGGAGGAGAGAGAGAGGGGGGGGGGGGGGGCACCTGGGCGACTTGTGTCCTTTCTCTCATCCCAGGTCAGTAGATACTAGGATACCCTTGCCAAGTGGACACAAATGGAGGAGAGAGAGAGGAGGAGAGGGGGGGGGGGGCACCTGGGCGACTTGTGTCCTTTCTCTCATCCCAGGTCAGTAGATACTAGGATACCCTTGCAAAGTGGACACACATGGAAGGTGGGGGGGGGGGGGGGGCACCTGGGCGACTTGTGTCCTTTCTCTCATCTCAGGCTAGTAGATACTAGGATAACCTTGCCAAGTGGACACAAATGGAGGGGGGGGGGGCACCTGGGCGACTTGTGTCCTTTCTTTCATCCCATGTCAGTAGATACTAGGATAACCTTTGCCAAGTGGACACAAATGAAAAAGGGGGGGGGGGGGAGAGCTGGCCTACAGCTGTGTCGCTGGAAACCACTGGAACATACTAGATGTGTTGTTGTTGATGTTGTTGATAGGATTGCTTGCTGTGTAGATCTGTTGTTGTTGTTGATAGGATTGCTTGCTGTGTAGATTTGTTGAAGCTGTTGTTGATAGGATTGCTTGCTGTGTAGATTTGTTGATGTTGTTGTTAGGATTGCTTGCTGTGTAGATTTGTTGATATTATTCATAGGATTGCTTGCTGTGTAGATTTGTTGGTATTGTTGATAGGATTGCTTGCTGTGTAGATCTGTTGTTGTTGTTGATAGGATTACTTGCTGTGTAGATTTGTTGATATTATTGATAGGATTGCTGGCTGTGTAGATTTGTTGATATTGTTGATAGGATTGCTTTCTGTGTAGATTTGTTGATATTGTTGATAGGATTGCTTGCTGTGTAGATTTGTGGATGTTGTTGATAGGATTGCTTTCTGTGTAGATTTGTTGATATTGTTGATAGGATTGCTTGCTGTGTAGATTTGTTGTTGTTGTTGATAGGATTGCTTTCTGTGTAGATTTGTTGATATTGTTGATAGGATTGCTTGCTGTGTAGATCTGTTGTTGTTGATAGGATTGCTTGCAGTATAGATTTGTTGATGTTGTTGTTGATAGGATTGCTTGCTGTGTAGATTTGTTAATGTTGTTGTTGATAGGATTGCTGGCTGTGTAGATTTGTTGATGTTGTTGTTGATAGGATTGCTTGCTGTGTAGATTTGATATTGTTGATAGGATTGCTTGCTGTGTAGATCTGTTGTTGTTGTTGATAGGATTGCTCGCTGTGTAGATTTGTTGTTGTTGTTGATAGGATTGCTTGCTGTGTAGATTTGTTGATGTTGTTGATAGGATTGCCGTCTGTGTAGATTTGTTGATGTTATTGATAGGATTGCTTGCTGTGTAGATTTGTTGATGTTGTTGATAGGATTGCTTGCTGTGTAGATTTGTGGATGTTGTTGAAAGGATTGCTTGCTGTGTAGATCTGTTGTTGTTGTTGGTAGGATTGCTTGCCGTGTAGATTTGTGGATGTTGTTGATTGGATTGCTTGCTGTGTAGATCTGTTGTTGTTGTTGATAGGATTGCTCGCTGTGTAGATTTGTTGTTGTTGTTGATAGGATTGCTTGCTGTGTAGATTTGTTGATGTTGTTGATAGGATTGCCGTCTGTGTAGATTTGTTGATGTTGTTGATAGGATTGCTTGCTGTGTAGATTTGTTGATGTTGTTGATAGGATTGCTTTCTGTGTAGATTTGTTGATTTTGTTGATAGGATTGCTTGCTGTGTAGATTTGTGGATGTTGTTGATAGGATTGCTTTCTGTGTAGATTTGTTGATATTGTTGATAGGATTGCTTGCTGTGTAGATTTGTGGATGTTGTTGATAGGATTGCTTGCTGTGTAGATTTGTTGATGTTGTTGATAGGATTGCTCGCTGTGTAGATCTGTTGTTGTTGTTGATAGGATTGCTTGCTGTGTAGATTGTAGTTGATCAGCACAGATCGCTGACACTGTATGTTGTTTCCTTGATCAAATGGCCAGGGAAGTCACATAGTCTTAAATTGGATCCACCTTACCTAGACCCACCAGTTTACATGATATTTTACTGATAATAATGTGACTTGAAATTATAAAGATAATTAAATATTATATGAGAATAGGGAAATAATGTTCTAATTATAGCGATGCAAATGATGAGGATAACCCATGTGCTGATATTCAAACTTCAGCAGATTGTAAAGACATTCAGTAGTAAAACAGAATCACATTTTCTTTTATTGCACAGTTGTTATGGGTGTTAATGTTCTGTCATTTTTATTTTTAATAAAAATACAAAAATTTTCCTCTAAGTCAGACAGAGGTTTGACTTTAGCCAGCTCCCTGAAGTAGGCACAGAGGTTTGTGATTAGCCAGCCCCATGAAGTAAGCACAGAGGTTTAGTTTTATCCAGTCCCATGAAGTAAGCACAGAGGTTTAGTTTTATCCAGCTCCATGAAGTAGGCACAGAGGTTTGTGTTTAGCCAGCTCCATGAAGTAAGCACAGAGGTTTAGTTTTATCCAGCTCCATGAAGTAGGCACAGAGGTTTGACTTTAGCCAGCCCCATGAAGTAGGCCCAGAGGTTTAGTTTTATCCAGCTCCATGAAGTAGGCACAGAGGTTTGTGTTTAGCCAGCCCCATGAAGTAGGCCCAGAGGTTTAGTTTTATCCAGCTCCATGAAGTAGGCACAGAGGTTTGTGTTTATCCAGCCCCATGAAGTAGGCACAGAGGTTTGTGTTTAGCCAGCTCCATGAAGTAAGCACAGAGGTTTGACTTTAGCCAGCCCCATGAAGTAGGCACAGAGGTTTGTGTTTAGCCAGCCCCATGAAGTAGGCACAGAGGTTTGTGTTTAGCCAGCTCCATGAAGTAGGCATAGAGGTTTAGTTTTAGCCAGCCCCATGAAGTAGGCACAGAGGCTTGAGTTTAGCCAGCCCCATGAAGTAGGCACAGAGGTTTAGTTTTATCCAGCCCCATGAAGTAGGCACAGAGGTTTGTGTTTAGCCAGCTCCATGAAGTAGGCACAGAGGTTTGTGTTTAGCCAGCTCCATGAAGTAGGCACAGAGGTTTGTGTTTAGCCAGCCCCATGAAGTAGGCACAGAGGTTTGTGTTTAGCCAGCCCCATGAAGTAGGCACAGAGGTTTGTGTTTAGCCAGCCCCATAAAGTAGGCACAGAGGTTTGTGTTTAGCCAGCTCCATGTAGGCACAGAGGTTTAGTTTTATCCAGCCCTATGAAGTAGGCACAGAGGTTTGTGTTTAGCCAGCTCCATGAAGTAGGCACAGAGGTTTGTGTTTAGCCAGCCCCATGAAGTAGGCACAGAGGCTTGAGTTTAGCCAGCTCCATGAAGTAGGCACAGAGGTTTGTGTTTATCCAGCCCCATGAAGTAGGCACAGAGGTTTGTGTTTAGCCAGCCCCATGAAGTAGGCACAGAGGTTTGTGTTTATCCAGCCCTATGAAGTAGGCACAGAGGTTTGTGTTTAGCCAGCCCCATGAAGTAGGCCCAGAGGTTTAGTTTTATCCAGCTCCATGAAGTAGGCACAGAGGTTTGTGTTTAGCCAGCTCCATGAAGTAGGCACAGAGGTTTGCGTTTAGCCAGCACCATGAAGTAGGCCCAGAGGTTTGTGTTTAGCCAGCTCAATGAAGTAGGCACAGAGGTTTGTGTTTAGCCAGCCCCATGAAGTAGGCCCAGAGATTTGTGTTTAGCCAGCCCCATGAAGTAGGCACAGAGGTTTGTGTTTAGCCAGCTCCATGAAGTAGGCACAAAGGTTTGTGTTTAGCCAGCCCCATGAAGTAGGCACAGAGGTTTGTGTTTAGCCAGCTCCATGAAGTAGGCACAGAGGTTTAGTTATATCCAGCCCTATGAAGTAGGCACAGAGGTTTGTGTTTAGCCAGCTCCATGAAGTAGGCACAGAGGTTTGTGTTTAGCCAGCCCCATGAAGTAGGCACAGAGGCTTGAGTTTAGCCAGCTCCATGAAGTAGGCACAGAGGTTTGTGTTTATCCAGCCCCATGAAGTAGGCACAGAGGTTTGTGTTTAGCCAGCCCCATGAAGTAGGCACAGAGGTTTGTGTTTATCCAGCCCATGAAGTAGGCACAGAGGTTTGTGTTTAGCCAGCCCCATGAAGTAGGCACAGAGGTTTGTGTTTAGCCAGCCCTATGAAGTAGGCACAGAGGTTTGTGTTTAGCCAGCCCCATGAAGTAGGCACAGAGGTTTGTGTTTAGCCAGCCCCATGAAGTAGGCACAGAGGTTTGTGTTTCGCCAGCTCCATGAAGTAGGCACAGAGGTTTGTGTTTAGCCAGCCCCATGAAGTAGGCCCAGAGGTTTGTGTTTAGCCAGCCCCATGAAGTAGGCACAAAGGTTTGTGTTTAGCCAGCTCCATGAAGTAGGCACAGAGGTTTAGTTTTATCCAGCTCCATGAAGTAGGCACAGAGGTTTGTGTTTAGCCAGCTCCATGAAGTAAGCACAGAGGTTTGACTTTAGCCAGCCCCATGAAGTAGGCACAGAGGTTTGTGTTTAGCCAGCCCCATGAAGTAGGCACAGAGGCTTGAGTTTAGCCAGCCCCATGAAGTAGGCACAGAGGTTTGTGTTTAGCTAGCTCCATGAAGTAGGCACAGATGTTTAGTTTTAGCCAGCCCCATGAAGTAGGCACAGAGGCTTGAGTTTAGCCAGCCCCATGAAGTAGGCACAGAGGTTTAGTTTTATCCAGCCCCATGAAGTAGGCACAGAGGTTTGTGTTTAGCAAGCTCCATGAAGTAGGCACAGAAGTTTGTGTTTAGCCAGCTCCATGAAGTAGGCACAGAGGTTTGTGTTTAGCCAGCCCCATGAAGTAGGCACAGAGGTTTGTGTTTAGCCAGCCCCATGAAGTAGGCACAGAGGTTTGTGTTTAGCCAGCCCCATGAAGTAGGCACAGAGGTTTGTGTTTAGCCAGCTCTATGAAGTAGGCACAGAGGTTTAGTTTTATCCAGCCCTATGAAGTAGGCACAGAGGTTTGTGTTTAGCCAGCCCCATGAAGTAGGCACAGAGGTTTGTGTTTAGCCAGCCCTATGAAGTAGGCACAGAGGTTTGTGTTTAGCCAGCCCCATGAAGTAGGCACAGAGGTTTGTGTTTAGCCAGCCCCATGAAGTAGGCCCAGAGGTTTGTGTTTAGCCAGCTCCATGAAGTAGGCACAGAGGTTTGTGTTTAGCCAGCCCCATGAAGTAGGCCCCGAGGTTTGTGTTTAGCCAGCCCCATGAAGTAGGCACAGAGGTTTGTGTTTAGCCAGCTCCATGAAGTAGGCACAGAGGTTTAGTTTTATCCAGCCCTATGAAGTAGGCACAGAGGTTTGAGTTTAGCCAGCCCCACAGAGGGGTCTGAGGGAAAGAACTAGCACCAAGGAAGGAAGCGATCATTCACCTCAGAATGACCGCTAGTATATTTGATGTTCTGTACTTCACACCTCTGATATAAGCAGTGACCCGTAGTTTTGCTTGACTGTTTCAGTATCTAACCTTACCACAGACTCTCCGCCACAGACACTCTACCACAGAATCTGCCTGTCGTCTGAGGCCCATCCTGAGCTCCTGCATGTAATCAGAGAGAGACACTGGTCAGTTCTTGGATTGAACAGTATGTTTGGCTCAGCCATCCTTCTGTTGTGTTAATAGATGTGGCAGCCGCAACTGACATGATTCAGACCAGGATGTGGGAATTTGGTGAGCAAACTTGGCCCAGCTGTGAGCAAACTCGGCGCAGCTGTGAGCAAACTCAACGTAGCTGTTTTGCTGTAAGACGTGAAGGCAAGGGGAAGTTGCTTGCTCCAGATACAACAGACCAACAGTTCATCATTCTTCAGCTTCGTCAGATACTGGAGCACAGGAGCTTTCTGTGTCTGCCTTTGATCACCTGTTGGGGCAGAGATCATGAGCAGTCTAACCAGACCCTCCTCTCTTTTGCCACAGTTGCCTGCATGTCCTTCCCTGCTGTATAGTTCTCTCTCTTCTGTGAGTGTTTTTTGGCCTCACTCCGTTGTGCCCTGTTGACCTGTTGCAGCAGAAATGTTGCCAGTTCCACTAGCCAGGTTATGATTTCAGATGATCCTGAAGGTGCCGAAGAAGGTGGTTAGGAGCAGAAATGTTGCCAGTTCCACTAGCCAGATGATGATTTCAGATGACCCTATAGATGCCGAAGAAGATGGTTGCTTTCACCTGTTTGTGTGTTTCTGATAACGTTAATATTTAACATGTCAACTGTTTGTATCTTTCTGATGACATTAATACTTAATGTGTCATTTGTTTGTTTTGTTGATATCTGTGGATTGTAATGTTTGAGCTGTCATTGCTTGTTAGTCTTGGCTCTGAACTGCATGTAGCATAATACCTTCTGTGCTTTTTTGTTTCTTTGCCTTTGATTTATTACATATTTTTTATATATGTCAGTCTCTTGTGGTGTATGTTTGTATATTGTTGTGTTGTTTTGATGTCAACTTGTTTGTCCTCATGTGATGTAAACCTATGTGTCTTCATGTTGTACAGAATCATATTTGATGTATGTTATTTACAAAACTTGATGTGTTGTTATTGTATGTTATTGTATGTTGGTTTGAGTTCACCTGTTGCCACTGTGTACCTGTATAATGTATATGTGTGTAATTATAATTTCATGTTCTGTTGCTTTATTTGTATAGCTATATGTCATGTTATTTCTGTTTAATATGTGATATGTTTTTGTTAAATAACTTATAATATCTATGTACATTTTGTGATATTGCAATGACATACTGAATGTTGATATTTGTGCAAGTTTTCTCACATTGAGAGAACTTTATGTTGTAAGACTAGATAGAGCCATATGTGTCTGAGATTGTTCCAATCCTGTCATCTTGTCATGTTGTCTCTCTCAGATTGTTCCGGTCCTGTCATGTTGTTCCTCTCAGATTGTTCTAGCGTTGCCATCTTAATTTGTTGTTCCTCTCAGATTGTTATAGTGTGGCTATCTTATCGTGTTGTTTCCCTCAGATTGTTCTAGTGCTGTCTTCTTGTTGTGTTGTTCCCCTAAAATTGTTTCAGTCCTGTCATCTTGATATTTTGTTCACTTCAGATTGTTTCAGTCCTATTATCTTGTCATGTTGTTCCCCTCTGATTGTTTCAGTCCTGTCCTCTTGTCATGTTGTTCTCCTCAGATTGTTCAAGTGCTGTCATCTTGTCTTTTTGCTGCCCTGGGATTTTTCTTGTTATATTGTTTCCCTTCAGATTGTTCTAGCTGCGTCTTGTCATGTTCCCCTCAGATTGTTCTAGTGCTGTCATCTTGTCAGGCTCTTCCTGTCTGAGCTCAAACATCAGCTCTGCAATCCATGTTTGTGTGTAGATGTTGAGTGGAATGATGCGGTCACATGTCAATGAAATTTTATGCATAACCATTTTTGGACATGTCACAGATGCATCTGTTTCATTTGTGAAACAAACACCGATGGGAGGGGGACAGGGGGAATGCAGACAGTATTGCACTGGTTAGCTTAGCTCCCTGAATGAATTGCCACCTGGACAGAAATGAAGGCATTGATATATCTGAACCATCCAGACACAGTAATTGGGTCTTTTCTGATGATGTCACCATGGGAGACATACGGTTTGACATTTATGTGTTGCAGTGAGTAGATGTCAGTATGGGCCAGATGTAGTCAATGGATGATGTCTGTAGACAGTGATTGATTGACATGACAGATGTTTCTGTGAAGTCCAGTGATCAGCAAAGACTATCATCACAGCACTCTGGACAGAAGCAGTGTGACATCCTGCGCGTGAACAATGAAAATTATATATATAAAACGATTTCTTGGGAACTTAAATACAAAATGTGTATGAGGACAACTCTAAAGTTGTAGTGGGTGTAAATGAGCTGTCCCACGAGAGGAATAAATCGCTTGTACCTGTTAAAGGATGGCTAAATAACCCAACAGGAATTTGAATTATCCTAGTCAGCTGACAGACAGAGGAGAGGTCAGCGAAAGAGTGGGTGGAGGAAGTTGTCAGCAAATGTTTGTAGATATCCTGGCTTTGTTTACAGAGGAGAGGTCAGCCACAGAGTGGGTGGAGGCAGTTGTCAGCAAATGTTTGGAGAGATCCTGGCTTTGTGGACAGATGGTGTTGTATTGCTCTGTGTGAGCATGCGCATGTCAGAGAGGGCATGTAGGTGACCCAGCTGACCCACAAGTCACATGACTGTATTGTGATATGTATATAGAAGAAATCTCTTATGGATGGCTCATCCTTCATGTGTGAGTTGCCTTGTGATGTTTCACCTGTGTATGGAATGTGTGTGCTTGAGTTTGTCATCAATGAGTTGAGGCTGACACACAGGCTCCAGACCTTATGCTTCTAAGATTGAATTATGTGATGGCTTGCAGGTTGCTATAGAATGTTAGTCTGTTGTCAAGGATGAGCAATGTGTCTAATTTAGTAGTGAAATCATTGAATATGTTGATAGACATGAAGAAGAAGTTACAGCTATCAGTGATAAGTGTGGTCTTGACAAGTCTGATTGCAGTTACTTATAAGATCAGTGAGCTGATGATCTGTAAGACCCGTCTGCGGCACTGTCTTTAGCACCAGTGAGCTGATGATCTGTAAGACCCGTCTGCGGCACTGTCTTTAGCACCAGTGAGCTGATGATCTGTAAGACCCGTCTGCGGCACTGTCTTTAGCACCAGTGAGCTGATGATCTGTAAGACCCGTCTGCGGCACTGTCTTTAGCATCAGTGAGCTGATGATCTGTAAGACCCGTCTGCGGCACTGTCTTTAGCATCAGTGAGCTGATGATCTGTAAGACCCGTCTGCGGCACTGTCTTTAGCACCAGTGAGCTGATGATCTGTAAGACCCGTCTGCGGCACTGTCTTTAGCACCAGTGAGCTGATGATCTGTAAGACCCGTCTGCGGCACTGTCTTTAGCATCAGTGAGCTGATGATCTGTAAGACCCGTCTGCGGCACTGTCTTTATCACCAGTGAGCTGATGATCTGTAAGACCCGTCTGCGGCACTGTCTTTAGCACCAGTGAGCTGATGATCTGTAAGACCCGTCTGCGGCACTGTCTTTAGCACCAGTGAGCTGATGATCTGTAAGACCCGTCTGCGGCACTGTCTTTAGCACCAGTGAGCTGATGATCTGTAAGACCCGTCTGCGGCACTGTCTTTAGCACCAGTGAGCTGATGATCTGTAAGACCCGTCTGCGGCACTGTCTTTAGCACCAGTGAGCTGATGATCTGTAAGACCCGTCTGCGGCACTGTCTTTAGCACCAGTGAGCTGATGATCTGTAAGACCCGTCTGCGGCACTGTCTTTAGCACCAGTGAGCTGATGATCTGTAAGACCCGTCTGCGGCACTGTCTTTAGCACCAGTGAGCTGATGATCTGTAAGACCCGTCTGCGGCACTGTCTTTAGCACCAGTGAGCTGATGATCTGTAAGACCCGTCTGCGGCACTGTCTTTAGCATCAGTGAGCTGATGATCTGTAAGACCCGTCTGCGGCACTGTCTTTAGCACCAGTGAGCTGATGATCTGTAAGACCCGTCTGCGGCACTGTCTTTAGCATCAGTGAGCTGATGATCTGTAAGACCCGTCTGCGGCACTGTCTTTAGCACCAGTGAGCTGATGATCTGTAAGACCCGTCTGCGGCACTGTCTTTAGCACCAGTGAGCTGATGATCTGTAAGACCCGTCTGCGGCACTGTCTTTAGCATCAGTGAGCTGATGATCTGTAAGACCCGTCTGCGGCACTGTCTTTAGCATCAGTGAGCTGATGATCTGTAAGACCCGTCTGCGGCACTGTCTTTAGCACCAGTGAGCTGATGATCTGTAAGACCCGTCTGCGGCACTGTCTTTAGCACCAGTGAGCTGCTTCATAACTGGGCTGATGGTGGTAGGAGACCTTTATCTTGGGGGGGATTCGTCAAACAGAAATATGTCAATTAATCTTATCATCACAGTAGCCATTGTAGAGAGGACTTGTAAGTTGATGAGGTCGTAGGCCTGAGGTGACAGTTTTCAGGCTGTTAGTTTGTGGCACAGTTCACCAGTTCCATCGTTTATTGTCGTCATTCCTAGGCTCCCTAAGACTTAGTCACAGAAAGCACTGTGACATTTGCATGTATTTTAATATGATTTTAACATAATTGAGGTTTGTCCTCTGCAGATGTGGAGTACTCAGTTGTCCATGTTCTAGAGGGTGGTGGTGGTGATGATGATGATGATGAAATAGGCATGGTTGTTGCCAGATTTCATATTTTATTTGTTGACATGGTGCCTTTCTGATAATGCCCTAGGGCAAGAGAATTGTCAGCATTTCTCTTTCTGTTCTAGATGAAAGACAGCCATTTTGTTTAAGTTATATGAACTTGCCTGTTGTACCTCACTTTTTTTTTAAATTACCAAAAATATCCACATACTTTGTCTTGATGTGTCAGGATTTTATATAGACTCATTTTGTATTCATATTTTGTATACGGCACAAGATGAAAGGCAATGTTTTTAATTGAGCATATTTGAGGTAAGTTTCATGTTTTACTAACCATTGGAAGTTATTTTTTAAATTAATCATGTCTCTCAGATGTGTGGGTTTGTAGTCTGTTGTTTCTTCCTGTGCAGTTTGTTATCAAACAATTTAGCTCGGTGACATTGTCATAACTTTCCGTACTCTTGGAGTTCTACATGAAATGATGAACATCACATTGAGTAAGGTACTGTTAACTATTTGGGTCTGTCAGTGAGGTTACCACCACAGCCACAGGTGCCATGTGTTTCAGCAGATGATTGTATTATCATGCAGGTTTAGTCAGCGATTTTAACAACTGAAAAGTCTTGTGTTTGTAAACTTGTTGTCTGATTGAAGTACAGTTGTTATTTTAGCAGACCACGGAAGTGTCATTTTAGCAGACCACGGAAGTGTCATTTTAGCAGACCACGGAAGTGTCATTTTAGCAGACCACGGAAGTGTCATTTTAGCAGACCACGGAAGTGTCATTTTAGCAGACCACAGAAGTGTCATTTTAGCAGACCACGGAAGTGTCATTTTAGCAGACCACGGAAGTGTCATTTTAGCAGATCACGGAAGTGTCATTTTAGTCTAATTGAAGTAAAGTTGGTATTTTAGCAGACCACGGAAGTGTCATTTTAGTCTATTTGTAGTAAAGTTGGTATTTTAGCAGATAGTGCAAGTTTTTAGCCTTAATGAAATACAAGTATATATTTTGTTAAATGATTGATCTGTCAGTATTGTAAATTAATGATTGAGATGACAGTAATATTTGATTTTTCAAGTGTCACTTAGGCTGTGGATTCCATTATAAGAGTGGGTTATCTTGTTTCCATTGTTAGAGTGGGTTGTCTTGTTTCCATTGTAGGAGTGGGTTATTTTGTTTCCATTGTAGGAGTGGGTTATCTTGTTTCCATTGTAGGAGTGGGTTATCTTGTTTCCATTGTATGAGTGGGTTATCTTGTTTCCATTGTATGAGTGGGTTATCTTGTTTCCATTGTAGGAGTGGGTTGTCTGGGTTCCACTAGAGCAGGGCTATTCAACCAAGTGGAGTCAGGAGTCAGAATATTGACAATGGGAGTGGTTATAGGCCAGAGGCCCTTGCCTAGAAAGATCATTAATAAGGGATAATTGACAGTGCTCTGGGGGGCTACTCGCTAGGCCTCTGGGGGGCCACTCGCTAGGCCTAATGGGGGCCACTGGCTAGGCCCTTGTGTGTCAAATATTGCCCGGAGGCCACCAGCTGGATAGCCCTGCACTAGAGATATGGGTTGTCTGATAGTTGATGCTAGATTGTATTTGTATAACTGAGAGTGTTGTTGTCTGGATGCAGTCAGCCGTGACAGAATGTATGTATATGTGACACATGAGAAGACCTCAGTTGAACCTTGTCCTCAGCTGCCAGACTAAGTCTGCGGTCTACTGAAATCATTTGTTTATTTGGCTAAAATGGTCATATGTGGCAACTAGACTGGGAACTTTGTTCTGATATGATGAGATTTTGTGGTGTTCTGTCCAGTTTTGCTTGAAGTTTCATGTGGGCCTGAGAGGGCATGGTTCAGCCCTGTGCTTTTATTGTGTGCTTGAGGAGGAATGCTTCAGAAATATGATAGAGACATTGTGGGCTTGTAGTGTATGAGTGAGCATCTGTCATCTTGTAGTGTCTGAGTGAGCATCTGTCATCTTGTAGTGTCTGGCCTGGTGATGTTTCAATGGCCTGGTTCATGTTCGGTCAGTGTGACTGATATTATTGTGATGTCATATAATTTTTTTTTTGTAAGGACTAAGTACTGCATGGAGAGAGAAGGAGGAAGAGAGAGAGAGAGAGAGAGAGAGAGAGAGAGAGAGAGAGAGAGAGAGAGAGAGAGAGAGAGAGAGAGAGAGAGAGAGAGAGAGAGAGAGAGGAAGAGAGAGAGAGAGAGAGAGAGAGAGAGAGGGGGGGGGGGGGGTGGACTTTTATTGAATGCATGTTAAAGGAGAAACTTGAGCTAATCAAATGTGGGCTACATAAGACTGATGATGGTATTGCCTGTAGGAGACAGTTGATGTGAACACTCATTGAGGAGGGGAAGGGAATGGGGAAGCTGGAAGCTTATTATCACTTGGGGCAGGATGGTGCCCTCTTGAAACTGGCTTGTAGGGTTACAGACAACAATATTGAATGTTTCACCTTTGGGTCCATGTGTAGATTCTGTAGGCCTGACATTGTCTCAGGTCTGCTTGGGTCCATGTATAGATTCTGTAGGCCTGACATTGTCTCAGGTCTGCTTGGGTCCATGTATAGATTCTTTAGGCCTGACATTGTCTCAGGTCTGCTTGGGTCCATGTATAGATTCTTTAGGCCTGACATTGTCTCAGGTCTGCTGGTGCCACTGACTGGATCTCTGGGTCAACTAGCTCAGATGTGAGGAGGCCAGTATTGTTGTGATATTGCCTGAAAGTAACTGCTTGGCAGTGAGTTAAATGTCTTTCATAAATTATTCTGTTGCTTACTGTGTGACCTGTCTTGCCTGGGGTATGAATGATGACTGACTGTGTTGTGTGGCTAACACTGAATCTATTTCATTGTGTGTGCACTGATCAGACCTGTGTCTAATGACATCTGTTTTAAATCAAGGTGATGCCTTGTCCTCAACTGGCCATAGAAAAAAGTATCAGGGAAGTGAAAGAAGACTGTACTGTAGGAGAAACTATCAGAATATTTGGCTTTGTAGATGATATGGTTATATTTGGAAAGCATGAGCAAGTGACAGTGAAAACCTGGAAACTTATAGACATAAACTAAAGAAGTGTGATTAATTATCAATCAAGATAAGGCAGAGTACATGGTGATAACAAGACAGAAAAGGATAAAACCTCAGTCAGACGGATGGAAACATACAAGTACTTGGGTACTTCATGAGCACTTCACTGGTAGACTTCAGCATGAGCACTTCACTGGTAGACTTCAGACATAAGCACTTCATTGGTAGACTTCAGCATGAGCACTTCACTGGTAGACCAGACATGAGCACTTCACTGGTAGACTTCAGACATGAGCACTTCACTGGTAGACCATAAATGAGCACTTCACTGGTAGACCATACATGAGCACTTCACTGGTAGACCATACATGAGCATTTCACTGGTAAACCATACATGAGCACTTCACTGGTAGACTTCAGACATGAGCACTTCACTGGTAGACCATACATGAGCACTTCACTGGTAGACCATACATGAGCACTTCACTGGTAGACCATACATGAGCACTTCACTGGTAGACCATACATGAGCACTTCACTGGTAGACTTCAGACATAAGCACTCCACTGGTAGACCATACATAAGCACTTCACTGGTAGACTTCATACATGAGCACTTCACTGGTAGACTTCAGCATGAGCACTTCACTGGTTAGACTTTATACATGAGCACTTCACTGATTAGACTTTATACATGAGCACTTCACTGGTAGACTTCAGACATGAGCACTTCACTAGTAGACTTCATTCATGAGCACTTCACTAGTAGACTTCATACATGAGCACTTCACTGGTAGACTTCAGCATGAGCATTTCACTGGTAGACTTCAGCATGAGCATTTCACTGGTAGACTTCATACATGAGCACTTCACTGGTAGACTTCAGCATGAGCATTTCACTGGTAGACTTCATACATGAGCACTTCACTTGTAGACTTCAGCATGAGCATTTTACTGGTAGACTTCATACATGAGCACTTCACTGGTAGACTTCAGCATGAGCATTTCACTGGTAGACTTCATACATGAGCACTTCACTGGTAGACTTCAGCATGAGCACTTCACTGGTTAGACTTTATACATGAGCACTTCACTGGTAGACCATACATGAGCACTTCACTGGTTAGACTTTATACATGAGCACTTCACTGGTAGACTTCAGACATGAGCACTTCACTGGTTAGACTTCATTCATGAGCACTTCACTGGTAGACTTCATACATGAGCACTTCACTGGTAGACTTCATACATGAGCACTTCACTGGTAGACTTCAGACATGAGCACTTCACTGGTAGACTTCAGACATGAGCACTTCACTGATTAGACTTTATACATGAGCACTTCACTGGTAGACTTCAGACATGAGCACTTCACTGGTTAGACTTCATACATGAGCACTTCACTGGTAGACTTCATACATGAGCACTTCACTGATTAGACTTTATACATGAGCACTTCACTGGTAGACTTCAGACATGAGCACTTCACTGTTAGACTTTAGACATGAGCACTTCACTGGTAGACTTCAGACATGAGCACTTCACTGGTTAGACTTTATACATGAGCACTTCACTGGTAGACTTCAAACATGAGCACTTCACTGGTTAGACTTTATACATGAGCACTTCACTTGTAGACTTCAGACATGAGCACTTCACTGGTAGACTTCATACATGAGCACTTCACTGGTAGACTTCATACATGAGCACTTCACTGGTTAGACTTTATACATGAGCACTTCACTGGTGAGACTTTATACATGAGCACTTCACTGGCAGACTTCAGACATGAGCACTTCACTGGCAGACTTCATACATGAGCACTTCATTGGTAGACTTCAGACATGAGCACTTTACTGGTTAGACTTCATACATGAGCACTTCATTGGTAAACTTCAGACATGAGCACTTCACTGGCAGACTTCATACATGAGCACTTCATTGGTAGACTTCAGACATGAGCACTTCACTGGTAGACTTCATACATGAGCACTTCATTGGTAGACTTCAGACATGAGCACTTCACTGGTTAGACTTTATACATGAGCACTTCACTGGTTAGACTTTATACATGAGCACTTCATTGGTAGACTTCAGACATGAGCACTTCACTGGCAGACTTCATACATGAGCACTTCATTGGTAGACTTCAGACATGAGCACTTCACTGGTAGACTTCATACATGAGCACTTCATTGGTAGACTTCAGACATGAGCACTTCACTGGTTAGACTTTATACATGAGCACTTCACTGGTTAGACTTTATACATGAGCACTTCATTGGTAGACTTCAGACATAAGCACTTCACTGGTTAGACTTTATACATGAGCACTTCACTGGTAGACTTATACATGAGCACTTCACTGGTAGACTTTATACATGAGCACTTCCCTGGTAGACTTCAGACATGAGCACTTCACTGGTTAGACTTTATACATGAGCACTTCACTGGTAGACTTCAGACATGAGCACTTCACTGGTAGACTTCAGACATGAGCACTTCACTGGTAGACTTCAGACATGAGCACTTCACTGGTAGACTTTATACATGAGCACTTCACTGGTAGACTTTATACATGAGCACTTCACTGGTAGACTTTATACATGAGCACTTCACTGGTAGACTTTATACATGAGCACTTCACTGGTAGACTTCAGACATGAGCACTTCACTGGTAGACTTCAGCATGAGCACTTCACTGGTAGACTTTATACATGAGCACTTCACTGGTAGACTTTATACATGAGCACTTCACTGGTAGACTTCATACATGAGCACTTCACTGGTAGACTTTATACATGAGCACTTCACTGCTAGACTTCAGACATGAGCACTTCACTGGTTAGACTTTATACATGAGCACTTCACTGGTAGACTTCAGACATGAGCACTTCACTGGTAGACTTCAGACATGAGCACTTCATTGGTAGACTTTATACATGAGCACTTCACTGGTAGACTTCAGACATGAGCACTTCACTGGTAGACTTCAGACATGAGCACTTCACTGGTAGACTTCAGACATGAGCACTTCACTGGTAGACTTCAGACATGAGCACTTCACTGGTAGACTTCAGACATGAGCACTTCACTGGTAGACTTCAGACATGAGCACTTCACTGGTAGACTTCAGACATGAGCACTTTACTGGTAGACTTTATACATGAGCAGTAGTTGAACATCCTCCTGACTGAGACAGATTTCAGAAATTAGCTATATCTTCACAGTCACCTAAGTTAGTTAAGAGAAATCAGCTGTATCTTCACAGGCACCTTTGTTCAGAGAAATTGGCTGTATCTTCACAGTCACCTTAGTTAGTTCAGAGAAATTGGCTGTATCTTCACAGGCACCTTTGTTCAGAGAAATTGGCTGTATCTTCACAGTCACCTTAGTTAGTTCAGAGAAATTGGCTGTATCTTCACAGTCACCTTAGTTAGCTCAGAGAAATTGGCTGTATCTTCACAGTCACCTTAGTTAGCTCAGAGAAATTGGCTGTATCTTCACAGTCACCTTAGTTAGTTCAGAGAAATTGGCTGTATCTTCACAGTCACCTTAGTTAGTTCAGAGAAATTGGCTGTATCTTCACAGTCACCTTAGTTAGTTCAGAAACTAAAGCAGCTGCCAGCATTTTAAAAACAAAACACAGGAGACCTGGTCAAGTGTTGTTGTTGTCTCTTGATGCCTGAGACCTGGTCATGTGTGGGTGTTGTCTCTTGATGCCTGAGACCTGGTCATGTGTGGGTGTTGTCTCTTGATGCCTGAGACCTGGTCATGTATGGGTGTTGTCTCTTGATGCCTGAGACCTGGTCATGTGTGGGTGTTGTCTCTTGATGCCTGAGAGAATCATATATTATGTAGTGTGAGTGTGTGTGTTAGTGTGCTGACATGTAAGAGCTTTTATGTTTTACTTATACCTGACTCCCTTCATATGTTCAACAAGGGTGCATGTACAAGCCAGTCGCAGACACTGGGTGGATATAGAAGCCAGTCACAAACACTGGGTGGATATAGAAGCCAGTCATAGACACTGGGTGGATATAGAAGCCAGTCATAGACACTGGGTGGATATAGAAGCCAGTCATAGACACTGGGTGGATGTAGAAGCCATTGGCAGACACTGGGTGGATGTAGAAGCCAGTGGCAGACACTGGGTGGATATAGAAGCCAGTCATAGACACTGGGTGGATATAGAAGCCAGTCAAAGACACTGGGTGGATATAGAAGCCAGTCATAGACACTGGGTGGATGTAAAATCTAGTGGCAGACACTGGGTGGATGTAGAAGCCAGTCATAGACACTGGGTGGATATAGAAGCCAGTCATAGACACTGGGTGGATGTAGAAGCCAGTCATAGACACTAGGTGGATATAGAAGCCAGTCATAGACACTGGGTGAATGTAAAATCTAGTGGCAGACACTGGGTGGATGTAGAAGCCAGTCATAGACACTGGGTGGATATAGAAGCCAGTCAAAGACACTGGGTGGATATAGAAGCCAGTCAAAGACACTGGGTGGATATAGAAGCCAGTCATAGACACTGGGTGGATATAGAAGCCAGTCATAGACACTGGGTGGATATAGAAGCCAGTCATAGACACTGGGTGGATGTAAAATCTAGTGGCAGACACTGGGTGGATATAGAAGCAAGTCATAGACACTGGGTGCATGTAGAAGCCAGTCATAGACACTGGGTGGATATAGAAGCCAGTCATAGACACTGGGTGGATATAGAAGCCAGTCATAGACACTGGGTGGATATAGAAGCCAGTCATAGACACTGGGTGAATATAGAAGCCAGTCATAGACACTGGGTGGATGTAGAAGCCAGTCATAGACACTGGGTGGATGTAGAAGCCAGTTATAGACACTGGGTGGATATAGAAGCCAGTTATAGACACCGGGTGGATATAGAAGCCAGTCATAGACACTGGGTGGATGTAGAAGCCAGTCATAGACACTGGGTGGATATAGAAGCCAGTCATAGACACTGGGTGGATGTAGAAGCCAGTGGCAGACACTGGGTGGATGTAGAAGCCAGTGGCAGACACTGGGTGGATATAGAAGCCAGTCATAGACACTGGGTGGATATAGAAGCCAGTCATAGACACTGGGTGGATATAGAAGCCAGTCATAGACACTGGGTGGATGTAGAAGCCAGTCATAGACACTGGGTGGATATAGAAGCCAGTCATAGACACTGGGTGGATATAGAAGCCAGTCATAGACACTGGGTGGATATAGAAGCCAGTCATAGACACTGGGTGGATATAGAAGCCAGTCATAGACACTGGGTGGATATAAGAAGCCAGTCATAGACACCAGGTGGATGTAGAAGCTAGTCATAGACACAGGGTGGATGTAGAAGCTAGTCATAGACACTGGGTGGATATAGAAGCCAGTCATAGACACTGGGTGGATGTAGAAGCCAGTCATAGACACTGGGTTAATGTAGAAGCCAGTCATAGACACTGGGTGGATATAGAAGCCAGTCATAGATACTGGGTGGATGTAGAAGCCAGTCGCAGACACTGGGTGGATGTAGGTTAAAATGGACGCTAGACAGTGGCGCTGTTTGAAGCAGAGGCAAATTTTTGCTTCTGCCAGACGGTGGCCGAAGTACTTTAGCTCCATTTGTAGACTGGATATAGTTTCGTCGCCCAGCTTCTGAGTTGAATGCATGGCGTGACCCTGTGAGCTGCGGATTGCATTTGGAATGTATTTTCGACTGTGACCAACGTGGTGGTGTGAATTGTAGATTCAGAAAATGACGTGCAATGTTGGCGGTGCCCGTATCTGGTTAAAATTGATCGCGTGGACAACTGCTGAACTGTTGGCGACAAGTTCTGCTATCATCAATGATGAACTGCATTTCTAATGTTGGACTGTTTTGTGTTAGCACTTCGGATGGCTACCGTATGATTTAATGCGAGTGTATGCTAGATATGCTGAGACAGCAGTCTGTCAATCTTTCCACAAGGGACTGTGATAAACATTCTGGGTGTTTTTCGTTGGCACAGGAGCTGAGCAAAGATGGGGCGACCCGTTGCTATGAAGCTGAAACTAAGACTACCAGAAGTTAGGTAGATGTTTCCAATTAATGGCCAGGATTTTGTCATTGATGAACAGCCAGGTGTGTGACTGGCCTATGTGTATGTGAGTGTGATATGTCATATGCGTGTTTGTATGGAGCATTGTGGGGCTGTTTGTGTGAGCTGTGTGTGTGTGTGACATCGTGAGGCTCTGCTTGTCTGACATTGTGGGACTCTTTGTGTTTTTGTGTTCATATCACAAATTTATATTAAAATTGAAACTGCATGGCAGGTCATTAATTGTAGTATTGGTTTTACTGAAAATAAATTGCCAAGAAAAATAGTTTTACTTGAGTAAAAGTGCAATAATTTTGACCAAACAGTTTCTAAATGTTTGCTAACACACAAATGTAAATGTTTCACCAAACATAACTTATAAAAGGTGCGTTAAATGAGAGAAAACTAATGGTTGACTTTGAATGTTGATATTTATCTGAAATGTGAGCTGTCGAAATGTGCTCTTGCAGACATAGAGGGAACATTAATGGTTTTACAGGTCTTGCTGGAAGAATTCTGGTTGAAAACATGCAGTACAGTCCTGAGAGAAACTTCATTCTGGAGCTCAGTTTGTGTATAAGCAGGGACAGAAGTGTCATTACCTACTGTTTCACAGACTGTGGAGTGTCATTACCTACTGTTTCACAGACTGGAGTGTCATTACCTACTGTTTCACAGACTGTGGAGTGTCATTACCTACTGCTTCACAGACTGTGGAGTGTCATTACCTACTGTTTCACAGACTGTGGAGTGTCATTACCTACTGTTTCACAGACTGGAGTGTCATTACCTACTGTTTCACAGACTGTGGAGTGTCATTACCTACTGTTTCACAGACTGGAGTGTCATTACCTACTGTTTCACAGACTGTGGAGTGTCATTACCTACTGTTTCACAGACTGTGGAGTGTCATTACCTACTGCTTCACAGACTGTGGAGTGTCATTACCTACTGTTTCACAGACTGTGGAGTGTCATTACCTACTGTTTCACAGACTGGAGTGTCATTACCTACTGTTTCACAGACTGTGGAGTGTCATTACCTACTGCTTCACAGACTGTGGAGTGTCATTACCTACTGTTTCACAGACTGGAGTGTCATTACCTACTGTTTCACAGACTGAGGAGTGTCATTACCTACTGTTTCACAGACTGTGGAGTGTCATTACCTACTGTTTCACAGACTGTGGAGTGTCATTACCTACTGTTTCACAGACTGGAGTGTCATTACCGACTGTTTCACAGACTGTGGAGTGTCATTACCTACTGTTTCACAGACTGGAGTGTCATTACCTACTGTTTCACAGACTGCAGTGTCATTACCTACTGTTTCACAGACTGGAGTGTCATTACCTACTGTTTCACAGACTGGAGTGTCATTACCTACTGTTTCACAGACTGTGGAGTGTCATTACCTACTGTTTCACAGACTGGAGTGTCATTACCTACTGTTTCACAGACTGGAGTGTCATTACCTACTGTTTCACAGACTGTGGAGTGTCATTAGCTACTGTTTCACAGACTGGAGTGTCATTACCTACTGTTTCACAGACTGTGGAGTGTCATTACCTACTGTTTCACAGACTGGAGTGTCATTACCTACTGTTTCACAGACTGTGGAGTGTCATTACCTACTGTTTCACAGACTGTGGAGTGTCATTACCTACTGTTTCACAGACTGGAATGTCATTACCTACTGTTTCACAGACTGTGGAGTGTCATTACCTACTGTTTCACAGACTGGAGTGTCATTACCTACTGTTTCACAGACTGGAATGTCATTACCTACTGCTTCACAGACTGTGGAGTGTCATTACCTACTGCTTCACAGACTGGAGTGTCATTACCTACTGTTTCACAGACTGGAATGTCATTACCTACTGCTTCACAGACTGGAGTGTCATTACCTACTGTTTCACAGACTGGAGTGTCATTACCTACTGTTTCACAGACTGGAATGTCATTACCTACTGTTTCACAGACTGTGGAGTGTCATTACCTACTGTTTCACAGACTGGAATGTCATTACCTACTGCTTCACAGATTGCAGTGTCATTACCTACTGTTTCATAGACTTGAGTGTCATTACTTACTGCTTCACAGACTGGAGTGTCATTACTAACTAATTCACGGACTGGAGTGTCATTACCTACTGTTTCACGGACTGGAGTGTTGTTAAAAGTGAGTTAGATGTACAGTCATGTACAGGACATTGCAGAACCAGCCACAGCATTTGTTGCTGTTTGTGATTTAATAGGCCACTTTACGTTCTGTGGTTTTCCATTGCTGTTTGACTGGTTGGCTTTCTGGATACCATTGTTGAAATCAACATAAGACGTTCTGTTGACAAATCATCCCCAGCAGAAAGTTTTCACACATTGACAAGTGTCAGAATCAACTTTGTAAAAGTAGTTAATGTAAGTAATGTGCCTTATGTCCATACATTTGTGGTAGTATTGCTGAAGGACTGATGGCTGTACACGGTGCAGTAGTGTAGTGTGAAATATTTCAGGAATGATTTGTGTAGTGGTGTCTCTTTTGTCATTCTGGCCCATGTTTTCTGGGACATTTAGATATGTGTTTGAGAACATGAACTTGTATATGGTTGCTAGTCATGTCCAGGGAACCAGGGAAAGACTTTGTTGGGGTCAATTCTTGTAGTCTTGCCCCTGGACATGCAGCAGTGAGTGGTTGCTAGTCATGTCCAGGGAACCAGGGAAAGACTTTGTTGGGGTCAATTCTTGTAGTCTTGCCCCTGGACATGCAGCAGTGAGTGGTTGCTAGTCATGTCCAGGGAACCAGGGAAAGACTTTGTTGGGGTCAATTCTTGTAGTCTTGCCCCTGGACATGCAGCAGTGAGTGGTTGCTAGTCATGTCCAGGGAACCAGGGAAAGACTTTGTTGGGGTCAATTCTTGTAGTCTTGCCCCTGGACATGCAGCAGCGAGTGGTTGCTAGTCATGTCCAGGGAACCAGGGAAAGACTTTGTTGGGGTCAATTCTTGTAGTCTTGCCCCTGGACATGCAGCAGTGAGTGGTTGCTAGTCATGTCCAGGGAACCAGGGAAAGACTTTGTTGGGGTCAATTCTTGTAGTCTTGCCCCTGGACATGCAGCAGTGGGTGGTTGCTAGTCATGTCCAGGGAACCAGGGAAAGACTTTGTTGGGGTCAATTCTTGTAGTCTTGCCCCTGGACATGCAGCAGTGGGTGGTTGCTAGTCATGTCCAGGGAACCAGGGAAAGACTTTGTTGGGGTCAATTCTTGTAGTCTTGCCCCTGGACATGCAGCAGTGGGTGGTTGCTAGTCATGTCCAGGGAACCAGGGAAAGACTTTGTTGGGGTCAATTCTTGTAGTCTTGCCCCTGGACATGCAGCAGTGGGCATGGTCTTTGAACATGAACACATATGTCTGATCGCTACACATATGTCTGATCGCTACACATATGTCTGATCGCTACACATATGTCTGATCGCTACACATATGTCTGATCGCTACACATATGTCTGATCGCTACACATATGTCTGATCGCTACACATATGTCTGATCGCTACACATATGTGTACGTGAAATGTTGTGTAAGCACTGTCAGCATATCAAGCTGTGGAATCCGCTGTGATATGAATGGCATACGTGTGAGTGTTGCTTGTCTGAAGCCCAAGCTTGGCCATGATGAGAATGATTGTGAGGGAGATACCAAATGTCCGCTTGTAGAGGCAGATAATATCTGTATGTGGGTCTGTGTTTGTGGGACAGATACAGGTAAATGAAACGCTCCACTGTTATTGGTTGGTTAGTAATTTTGGGCTCCACATTTGTGCCCCTGTCCACTTGTGGTATCAATCTCTGGTCCACTTAATTATGGCACCAATCTCTCTCCACTTTACTGTGGCACAAATCTCTTGTCCACTGAATTAGTGCACTTACTTGTAACACTGATCTCTTGTCCACTTAATAAGTGCACTTACTTGTAGCACTGGTCTCTTGTCCACTCTATTTGGTGCACTTACTTGTAGCACTGGTCTCTTGTCCACTCTATTTGGTGCACTTACTTGTAGCAATGGTCTCTTGTCCACTCTATTTGGTGCACTTACTTGTAGCACTGGTCTCTTGTCCACTCTATTTGGTGCACTTACTTGTAACACTGGTCTCTTGTCCACTTAATAAGTGCACTTACTTGTAGCACTGGTCTCTTGTCCACTTAATAAGTGCACTTACTTGTAGCACTGGTCTCTTGTCCACTCTATTTGGTGCACTTACTTGTAGCACTGGTCTCTTGTCCACTCTATTTGGTGCACTTACTTGTAGCACTGGTCTCTTGTCCACTCTATTTGGTGCACTTACTTGTAACACTGGTCTCTTGTCCACTTAATAAGTGCACTTACTTGTAGCATTGGTCTCTTGTCCACTTAATAAGTGCACTTACTTGTAGCACTGGTCTCTTGTCCACTCTATTTTGTGCACTTACTTGTAGCACTGGTCTCTTGTCCACTCTATTTGGTGCACTTGTAGCACTGGCCTCTTGTCCACTCTATTTGGTGCACTTACTTGTAGCAATGGTCTCTTGTCCACTTAATAAGTGCACTTGTAGCACTGGTCTCTTGTCCACTCTATTTGGTGCACTCACTTGTAGCACTGGTCTCTTGTCCACTTAATAAGTGCACTTGTAGCACTGGTCTCTTGTCCACTTAATAAGTGCACTTGTAGCACTGGTCTCTTGTCCACTTAATAAGTGCACTTACTTGTAGCACTGGTCTCTTGTCCACTAAATAAGTGCGCTTACTTGTAGCACTGGTCTCTTGTCCACTCTATTTGGTGCACTTGTGGCACTGTCGGCTCTGTGGCTAAGTCGATGCGAACGCTTCGTAATGCCCGGATGCCAGGTTCGATCCCAGCTGTAGGCCATGCGCATTACGTTGGTTTCGACAGTGGTATCAACAAAGCCGACCGTTCAGATAGCAATGGCAAACTACTGGACGTAAATTTGCCTAGAAAAACCACGCAACAGCCAGGGGCTGTTGGGGTTGGTTCTGCAACATCCTGTAAAGGATACGCAACTAACCTTACTTGTGTCACTAATCTTTTGTCCACTGAATTGGTGCACTTACTTGTGGCACTGATCTCAAAGTCCACTGAATTGGTGCACTTACTTGTGGCACTGATCTCTTGTCCACCTAATTTTGGCATTAATCTTATGCCCATCAAATTGTGGATAGAGACTGTAACTTAAAATCCACCTTAATCACCTGCCTATGTTACAATGCTAGGCACCTGGTATCCGATTAACTTTGGTGTCCACCAGATATTGGGTTTATGTACATTCCCATATCGTTTCTGTTTGCAAACATCTTTTATTGTGTTGTACTTTTTATATCATTTTACAAGTCCTAATATCAGTCGGAATTGTTTACCTCATGTCCCTTCTTTCTCTTGTATGCTACTGTTGAAACCTCTGTGTGCGTGCTTCAGTGGTCTGTGTTGTATATGTTGCTTTCCTAGCGTAACAGTAAACAGTAACACACCAAATGTGTGAATCCTAATTATCTTTGCTCTGTTCTTTTTATTTATTTCTTTTAAATGAAGCTGTACCTCGGTATACATTCTTAATCCATTCGTGATTCTTGGATGCACACCAAACAGTATGGATATCAAAGACATTTTTCCGTCAGAATTAAAGGCTAAACAATGAATCTGTTGCCATGAACAAAATCCTATTGTTATTGGCATTTGATTCATTGATGGGGTTGTATAAAATAATTAATATACCGCATTGTATGTAATACAAAAACTGTTAGATGAAATCAGTGACAATTTAACCCCACTTTACTATCATGAGAAATGTGGAGTGCCTCCTAGGAGGGGACTGAGAAGGGAACAGGAGCAGATGTTATTGTTTGGAAGGAGTCCCCTTGCCCACAAATCTGATGTGTGAATCTCAAATTCTGGGATTTTTCTCTGTCAGTTTTTCTGTCTACTTTCACTATTTGGACCTTGACAAGGCTCGTCAGGTTTGACTTTTACCAAAAATCTGCCTAAAGAACTTTGCCTCTGCCTTTTCCAGAGGATGTTTCAGGAATGTGCATCTGTCGATGGTGTTGTCTCAGGAGAGGTAAACAAAGATAGTGCACAGAGTCATCAGGGATGTGCATCTGTCAGTGGTGTTGTCTCAAGAGAGGTAAACAAAGATAGTGCACAGAGTCATCAGGAATGTGCATCTGTCAGTGGTGTTGTCTCAGGAGAGCTAGACAAAGATAGTGCACAGTTATGACTAATTTTTGAGTCATGCAAGTTCATATTCCAAACAAAGATCACATACCCAGCAAAAGTTTATCACATCTGAACAGGGTGTGTGCCAGATTGAACATATACCGAGGTACTGCTGTACTTTCAGTTGGAATCCTTTTACTTTCAATGAACAAATTTTAATTCTGTATGAAATATGTTGATTTTTAATAAATGCTTTAATTTGATTGATATGCTTTGTTTATGAATGAAACACTTTTTTTTATTTTGAGAATGCTTTAATTTTCATATATTACTAAATGTTTGGCGGTTACCTGTAAGCGTTGGTGGTCATCAGCCTTAGACAGGGTGTTTTTTTTTTACTGCTGTGACTGTCCAGTTGTTTTTCAATGAGACTGGTTAGTTTGTCTTAGAACTCAAGATAAAATGTAAGCTGGCTTGTAAAATCCTGAACAGTTTCAACAGCCTCATTGAGTGGACTTTAGGATCAGAGGACACTGAGGTATGCAAACAACTGCATAAGGAAGAAGGTTGGGGTAGTCTGAGGTAGACAGACAACTGCATAAGGAAGAAGGTTGGGGTAGTCTGAGGTAGACAGACAACTGCATAAGGAAGAAGGTTGGGGTAGTCTGAGGTAGACAGGCAACTGCATAAGGAAGATAGTTTTGGTTATATAAGTCAGTGACTGCACAAGATCTGTTGAATGTTTTCTTATATAAATGATGGAAAGATGTAAAGATTGTAATTCGAACAAAGTTAAAACTGCAGTTTTAACAGACTCTGGTAATTGTGTGTGTATCTTTGTACAGGCACAAGACACTCATGTGAACTTGATATAGCACAGCATATGTTGATTTTGTCCTGTCTAAACCTGAAGTTGTTTGACAGTGTGTATGATGTTGATTTTGTCCTGTCTAAACCTGAAGCTGTTTGACAGTGTGTATGATGTTGATTTTGTCCTGTCTAAACCTGAAGTTGTTTGACAGTGTGTATGATGTTGATTTTGTCCTGTCTAAACCTTAAGTTGTTTGACAGTGTGTATGATGTTGATTTTGTCCTGTCTAAACCTGAAGTTGTTTGACAGTGTGTATGATGTAGACTTTGAGTAGATATGAGGAAGCATAGGCATGGCTGTGGCAGGGAACTCTCCATGCAGGAGGGTGTTGCAGTGCCAGGGGACTCTCCACGCAGGATGGTGTTGCAGTGGCAGGGGACTCTCCCTGCAGGACGGTGGTGCAGTGCCAGGGGACTCTGCACGCAGGACGGTGGTGCAGTGCCAGGGGACTCTCCACGCAGGACGGTGGTGCAGTGGACTCTCCACGCAGGATGGTGGTGCAGTGCCAGGGGACTCCACGCAGGACGGTGGTGCAGTGGCAGGGGACTCTCCCTGCAGGACAGTGATGCAGTGCCAGGGGACTCTCCACGCAGGACGGTGGTGCAGTGCCAGGGGACTCTCCCTGCAGGACAGTGATGCAGTGCCAGGGGACTCTCCACGCACGACAGTGATGCAGTGCCAGGGGACTCTCCCTGCAGGACAGTGATGCAGTGGCAGGGGACTCTCCATGCAGGACCGTGGTGCAGTGGCAGGGGACTCCATGCAGGACGGTGTTGCAGTGCTGGAAGTTAATGGCCCTACATCTGTCGTGATTTTAAAGAGAAAAAAAAAACACATTTAGAAAAGGATTTCCTTCTATAGGAATGCACACTGAAAAATTATTGTAAACATCAAAACAGAATTTTCACTCTTGGACTGCTTTTTGAAACATGAACTCTTGTGACCCAGAGAGACACTATTCCAATGAGAATGCAACAGGAGCAAGTCCCGGAAGCCATGTACAACCTATAACACAGTTATATTAAGGTACACCAGGTGGTTATGAAGTTATTCCTAGTCCAGTTTGGGTGAGCTAATTGTGTGTGTGCTTTCTAAAAAAAAAAAATGGAATCTAGTGTTGGCATGTGTTCATGTTGCAGTAGGTGTTGTGTGTTGTTAGATGAACTTGATAGTGATGTTTGGATCTTGTCTACATATTGTTTGTACAGCAGTTTATCAATGACTGGATTTGTTAGAGATTATAAACTTCAAGCAGATCTTGACTTGTGATTGTAAAACACGATTGTATGTATCCAAGCACCATTTGGTGTTTAGGTGATGCTAGCACCAACTTTAAGTTCAGTTAAATGTTGTATTCATGTTTGCAGTTTAGATTAGTCAGACATGTTTTATATTGCTAACTTAACTGATTCTTCACATTGTGAGGGCACATGTGAGGGCATGTCTGAGGGCATGACACATGTGAGGGTATGTGTGAGGGCATGTGTGAGGGCATGACACATGTGAGGGTACACGTGAGAGCATGTGTGAGGGCACATCTGAGGGCACGTGTCAGGCTAGAATGAGAACATGCAGTACTGGTGTCCACTGCAGCTGGTCTAGCCTGATTATTTCACCAGCTGGGGTTGACCTGGTTCTAGATGTTGCCAAGGGAGCTTGCCGTCAGGTTCTAGATGTTGCCAAGGGAGCTTGCCGTCAGGTTCTAGATGTTGCCAAGGGAGCTTGCCGTCACTATTCTAGTGTACTGTCGTCTGCCACATTATACAACGGAAAGTCAGTCAAATAGGTCAGTCACAAATGGTTATGGGTTGGCAGGAACATGTAGTTAGCGGTTTCTAAAGGTGTCAGCAACATCTCACTTAATGTCTCTGTTTGTTAGGTGGCGCTAGGTGTTGCATGCACATTTGCAACACAGAAACAAAATGGCGTCTGTACTTACTGAGTGTAGCCCTAAAGAACAGTGTGCTGGTTTTTTGGGGGACGGGGGAGGTGGGGGCAATAGTGCTGCCTGCAAAGGACGTTCATATGGAAAGGCTTCCTGTTTATGCTGACCGATGTTAATCCTGTAAAGCTGGGTAAAAACATTTTTCTCAAGGATGCTGTGAAATTGGTGAAGGAAACAATTAGAGGTGACACGCAAGTAATTGTTGACTCTGTAGCAGTTGTAATAGGGTGCTCACATGGTTCAGCGTAAAACATAATGCATGATCACATAATGCATGATCGACTGAAATTTCAGAAAGTGTGCTTAAGGTGGGTACCCAGACAATTGACGGTCAAAGACAAAATGAACCGATTAATCCTGTCCTTGCAGCATCTCTGTCAGTATGCAGATGAAGGAAAAGATGTGCTGAACCGGATTATCACTGGGGACAAATCATAGCTGTATTAATACCAGCCTGAATCGCCGCGTTTGAAAAAATTCAGGGTTACGACACCAGCAGGGAAGGTTATGATGACAGTGTTCTGGGATTGTCAAGAAGGGCTTTTAACCAGTTTAACAGAAAAAAAAAGGTGACAGTGGGAATGCTTATTCATACTGTAAAGTTCTATCGGTGCTTCATGATTCAGTGCAAAGAAAAAGCCCAGGGCTACTAATTAGAGGAGTACTGCTAATTCAGGACAATGCCAGACCACACACAGCTCGGTTAACTCTGGAGAGAATTAACCATCTAGGGTGGGAACTTCTCAGAAATCCTGCTTACAGCCCCGACTTTGCCCCTAGCGAATTCCACCGTTTTGATCCACTGAAAACCCACTTTGGCGGGAGACATTTCGCAAATGACACAGAAGTTGAATATGAGGTGAAAATGTGGTTTAGAAAACAGAGCACGCAGTTCTAAGCAGCAGGTTTGGGAGGACTGATAGAATTATGGGACAGGTGCATCAGTTTCAGTGGATATTATAAAAAAAAAAAAAAAGGGGGCAGTGTTATGTGTAAAAATAAATGGTTTTACAATTGTTACTATTTGTTTCTTCCAATGAAAACAACGATTTGTGACTTACTTATTAACTTGTTGTCAACTAAGCCCAGTTATCTGCCATATCACATTGCTTGGCTCTCTGCCAGAGATCTGAACTGACATGCCACCACCAACTGTGTGTGTGTTGATGCTTGTAGCATTAGTGGCGTCTGGTCGCCTGCCAGATGAGTTGCTCATGTTCTCATTTTGGTTTCCTTCTTATTTTTATTTGTTATTTTACAAATACTGGTTTGATTTGTTAAAATCTCATGTGTGTCAGACTTGCTGGTCATATGTGACATTAATTGAGGGACAGAGGATTCAGGGTTATGGAACATGAATTTGATTGTAGAACTGACCATGAGAGGACATGTCTGAGCAGTCATCATTATCATCATCATTATCATCATCATCATCAGTAACATAGAGAGGCCTGTGCTGTTATAAAGTGACCTTATTGCAGGAATCGTGTGCTAGGATCCTAAGACTGATGTGGCTGTAGTGGCTGAACCTATTGCTGCCTGTAGGGACATTTGGTGTCAAGTCCCAGGTGGGGTGGGCGGGAAGTGACCCATTAAGATTATTGTACGTTGTGTCCTGGAGAAATTCATCCTAATGTTGTGGTTATGTTGGATTTAGGTTTCAGCATAATTGTGCGGGAGGATTGATTAAATGTGGGATTGCATTTAGTGTGTCTGTGCTGTAGGATTCAATGAGTGGAGCCAGATGTGATAAAGTCCATTAGGGTGAGATCTTTCAACTTGCTTTTAATCACCAACTGGAATGGAGTTGAAAAGCTTTCACAGATCAGCTGCTTGACATCATTGTTGCCTTCGTGTCCCATGTGGGCGCACATGCCAGAGAAAGGAAGCAGACTCCACAGGAGCTCACAAGAATTATCTTCAGCAGTTCAAAGAGGAAAGACAGATAATGAGAATGAATCAGGCATATAGTAACCTGTGTTTTGTTGGTGACACCTGACTGGAGGTGGTGCCATCATACACATATTTGGTTCTAAGTGAAGACAACAGGTGTGGGGTGGGGGGAGGGTGGGGGGGGGGGGCAGAGATCAGTATAAGATTACAGGGTGCAAGAGGAGCTTTCATTCTCCGTAGTGCTAAAAACTAGTGGGTGTTTGGGGTGATTAAATGAACAAGCATGTTTATAACCTGGGGTTAACCGTAAGAAGGGATGACCAAGGAAAGCCAGCATCTGGACCATCTGAGACGAGGCAGGAAGTCATACTGTCAGACAGATTGTGGGACAACAAATTGTACCAAATTCATTGAGGGGCAGGTCCAATAGTTAGGTCATCTTGTTAGAGTGCAGCCACCACTACTACTAACACAGGTGCTGCAGGTAAAGTCATTTGATGTGCGATTAGGAGGGCAATCAAGCACAAGATGAACTGATGACAGTTAAGAAATACATCCACATGGAATGACATTAGCCCATGCTAGCATTTAGTGTGTGTGTGTGTGCACGAGATGTGATGAATCATATATAGTATAATACTGTGCATAAGCATTGATATGTGTGTGTGTGTGCGCACGAGATGTGATGAATCATATATAGTATAATACTGTGCGTTAGCATTGATATGTGTGTGTGTGTGTGCGCACGAGATGTGATGAATCATATATAGTATAATACTGTGCGTTAGCATTGATATGTGTGTATGTGTGCGCACGAGATGTGATGAATCATATATAGTATAATACTGTGCGTTAGCATTGATATGTGTGTGTGTGTGTGTGCACGAGATGTGATGAATCATATATAGTATAATACTGTGCATAAGCATTGATATGTGTGTGTGTGTGCGCACGAGATGTGATGAATCATATATAGTATAATACTGTGCGTTAGCATTGATATGTGTGTGTGTGTGTGTGTGCACGAGATGTGATGAATCATATATAGTATAATACTGTGCATAAGCATTGATATGTGTGTATGTGTGCTCACGAGATGTGATGAATCATATATAGTATAATACTGTGCGTTAGCATTGATATGTGTGTGTGTGTGTGTGCTCACGAGATGTGATGAATCATATATAGTATAATACTGTGCGTTAGCATTGATATGTGTGTGTGTGTGTGTGTGCGCACGAGATGTGATGAATCATATATAGTATAATACTGTGAGTTAGCATTGATATGTGTGTGTGTGTGTGCGCACGAGATGTGATGAATCATATATAGTATAATACTGTGCGTTAGCATTGATATGTGTGTGTGTGTGTGTGTGTGCGCACGAGATGTGATGAATCATATATAGTATAATACTGTGCGTTAGCATTGATATGTGTATGTGTGTGTGCGCACGAGATGTGATGAATCATATATAGTATAATACTGTGCGTTAGCATTGATATGTGTGTGTGTGTGTTGCGATGAAGCCTGGCCCGGGACATTTCCTCCTGGCCCCACCCTGGGACACATTGCCTCCTGACCCCACCATGGGACACATTGCCTCCTGGCCCCGCCCTGGGACACATTGCTTCCTGGCCCCGCCCTGGGACACATTGCCTCCTGGCCAAGCCCTGGGACACATTGCCTCCTGGCCCAGCCCTGGGACACATTGCCTCCTGGCCCCGCCCTGGGACACATTGTCATGCACACTTGATTCATTTTTGAACACTTTCTCATCCCCTGATTCCCTGATTGCAGTTGCAAGGAAACGACTGGTTTCATATTTTGATATTGATAATAAAAATTTGTTTCTTTTTCATTTTATTCATGTTTTACCCAGGAATGTATAACAGAAAATGTAGTTCATAGAAAACACTGTTTGGGGATGAAATATGAGATAACATTGTTAGCTGGGGACACGTTTGTGCGGTTTCTGGTTTTGTTATTCAGGGTAAGGATTGGACAGCTCGCAGGCAGGCCACCTGCAGACAGGCGTCATTGTCTGCTCAGTCAGGGCCCTGTTTGGTCGGTTGTGATCATCATTGTCTGCTCAGTCAGGGCCCTGTTTGGTAGGTTGTGATCATCATTGTCTGCTCAGTCAGGGCCCTGTTTGGTAGGTTGTGATCATCATTGTCTGCTCAGTCAGGGCCCTGTTTGGTCGGTTGTGATCATCATTGTCTGCTCAGTCAGGGCCCTGTTTGGTAGGTTGTGATCATCATTGTCTGCTCAGTCAGGGCCCTGTTTGGTAGGTTGTGATCATCATTGTCTGCTCAGTCAGGGCCCTGTTTGGTAGGTTTTTATCATCATTGTCTGCTCAGTCAGGGCCCTGTTTGGTAGGTTTTTATCATCATTGTCTGCTCAGTCAGGGCCCTGTTTGGTCGGTTGTGATCATCATTGTCTGCTCAGTCAGGGCCCTGTTTGGTAGGTTTTGATCATCATTGTCTGCTCAGTCAGGGCCCTGTTTGGTAGGTTGTGATCATCATTGTCTGCTCAGTCAGGGCCCTGTTTGGTAGGTTTTGATCATCATTGTCTGCTCAGTCAGGGCCCTGTTTGGTAGGTTGTGATCATCATTGCTGCTGGCTTCCTTGTAGCTCTTACAAAACACCAGTGACCAGACAGTCCATGATTCAGTTGTGTGTGTGTCTGCGTGTTATCTCTGTACCATATATATATGTAAAGAGTATATGTTGTTGTAGAAACTTCTGTGGTGGTTAGCATGCTTGCCTGCTGACCCATGGAACCCCCATGGAAGTGATCATGTTCACATGTGAACAGGGCTTCTGGGTGGTGGATGCAGCCTCTGATGTCTCCCAGTTGTAGGAGATGACACTGACAGGCACTGACTGTTTAGAATCTGAGCTCTAGCACCAGATCTATGACCGGTGTCATGGCGTGCAAGCAGGCCGTCGGCACCAGATCTATGACCGGTGTCATGGCGTGCAAGCAGGCCGTCGGCACCAGTTCTATGACCGGTGTCATGGCGTGCAAGCAGGCCGTCGGCACCAGATCTATGACCGGTGTCATGGCGTGCAAGCAGGCCGTCGGCACCAGATCTATGACCGGTGTCATGGCATGCAAGCAGGCCGTCTGCACCAGATCTATGACCGGTGTCATGGCGTGCTAGCAGGCAGTCTGCACCAGATCTATGACCAGTGTCATGGCGTGCTAGCAGGCCGTCTGCACCAGATCTATGACTGGTGTCATGTCGTGCTAGCAGGCCGTCTGCACCAGATCTATGACCGGTGTCATGGTGTGCTAGCAGGCCGTCTGCACCAGATCTATGACCGGTGTCATGGTGTGCTAGCAGGCCGTCGGCACCAGATCTATGACCGGTGTCATGGCGTGCAAGCAGGCCGTCTGCACCAGATCTATGACCGGTGTCATGGCGTGCAAGCAGGCCGTCGGCACCAGATCTATGACCGGTGTCATGGCGTGCAAGCAGGCCGTCTGCACCAGATCTATGACCGGTGTCATGGCGTGCTAGCAGGCAGTCTGCACCAGATCTATGACCAGTGTCATGGCGTGCTAGCAGGCCGTCTGCACCAGATCTATGACTGGTGTCATGTCGTGCAAGCAGGCCGTCTGCACCAGATCTATGACCGGTGTCATGGTGTGCTAGCAGGCCGTCTGCACCAGATCTATGACTGGTGTCATGTCGTGCTAGCAGGCCGTCTGCACCAGATCTATGACCGGTGTCATGGTGTGCTAGCAGGCCGTCTGCACCAGATCTATGACCGGTGTCATGGTGTGCTAGCAGGCCGTCTGCACCAGATCTTTGACCGGTGTCATGGCGTGCTAGCAGGCCGTCTGCACCAGATCTATGACCGGTGTCATGGTGTGCTAGCAGGCCGTCTGCACCAGATCTATGACCGGTGTCATGGCGTGCAAGCAGGCCGTCTGCACCAGATCTATGACCGGTGTCATGGCGTGCAAGCAGGCCGTCTGCTGGAATTGTCCCTGGTTCCCAGCACAGGACCGTCACCATATCTGTGGACAGTACAGTCACATGTCGCTGCCGCCAACCTGGAAGTGGTGGGACATGGGGAGGAGGCTAGAAGGGAGCCACATGTTTCTCTACAGCAGAGGTGGGAAACTGTCAGCATACGGGCCATAAAACATCTGTTGGCTTATCGAAGAAATCCAAAATGACATGTTTCACTTCAGAAATCAGATCTTTTTAAAATAATTGTATACTGTCTGCGAATGATGTTAGAGATTTCCAAAATGGACTATGGCGGAAAACAGTGTTTCCCACCCTGGTGCTTCAGCATGTGGTATCAAGGGACAACAGTGTTTCCTGCCCTGGTGCTGCAGCATGTGGTATCTAGGGACAACAATGTTTCCCGCCCTGGTACTGCAGCATGTGGTATCTAGGGACAACAGTGTTTCCCGCCCTGGTGCTGCAGCATGTGGTATCTAGGGACAACAGTGTTTCCTGCCCTGGTGCTGCAGCATGTGGTATCTAGGGGCAGCATTGTTGTGTGTTAGTTGCCAGGTTGTGGTTAGGGATCTGTGGGCTGTGCTATTTTTTAATGATAATTCTTTGTACTTTGGGCTGCTAGGGCCCAATGTTTGTTGAAGTTTAGGTTGACAGTGTTCTTCCACATAGAAGAGATGAAAACAGCGAACATGTTTCATGCAATAAATGTGTGTAAAATGAGTAGGAGCGACAGTTTGAAAACATTCCATTGTTGTAGTAGCAGAGATGTCAGGCCAATACAATACATCACATGGATTCTGGCTGCCAGTGTTTGTTTGTTCTCACTGTGTTTAATACATATCATCATCATCATCATTGTGGTTGTGCATACCACCAGGTGTCATAGATGTCACAAGAGCACATACATCATATCGTATATGTAACAAGAGCACATACATCATATCGTATATGACACAAGAACACATACATCATATCGCATATGTGACAAGAGCACATACATCATATCGTATATGTCACAAAAGCACATAATCATATATTTGTTACAGGAGCACATACATTACATATATGTCACAGGAGCACATACATCATATTGTATATGTAACAAGAACCCATACATCATATATATGTCACAAGAACACATATATCATATATATGTCACAGGAGCACATACATCATATCGTATGTGTCACAAGAACACATACATCATATATATGTCACAGGAGCACATACATCATATTGTATATGTCACAAGAGCACATACATCATATCGTATATGTCACAGGAGCAAATACATCATATCGTTTTTGTCACAAGAGCACATACATCATATATATGTCACAGTGTCACAAGAGCACATACGTCATATATATGTCACAGGAGCACATACATCATATCTTATATGTCACAAGAGCACATACATCATGTGGTATATTTCACAAGAGCACATACATCATATTGTATATGTCACAAGAGCACATACATCATATCGTATATGTCACAAGAGCACATACATCATATCATATATGTCACAGGAGCACATACATCATATCGTATATGTCAGAAGAGCACATACATCATATCGTTTATGTCACAGGAGCACATACATCATATCGTATATGTCACAGGAGCACATACATCATATCGTATATGTCACAGGAGCACATACATAATATCGTATATGTCAGAAGAGCACATACATCATATCGTATATTTCACAGGAGCACATACATCATATCATATATGTCAGAAGAGCACATACATCATCTATATGTCACAGAAGCACATACATCATATTGTATATGTCAAAGGAGCACATACATCATATTGTATATGTCACAGGAGCGCATACATCATATCGTATATGTCACAAGAGCACATACATCATGTGGTATATTTCACAAGAGCACATACATCATATTGTATATGTCACAAGAACACATACATCATATATATATATATGTAACAGGAGCACATACATCATATCGTATATGTCAGAAGAGCACATACATCATATCGTATATATCACAGGAGCACATACATCATATCGTATATGTCACAGAAAGCACATACATCATATCATATATGTCACAGGAGCACAAACATCATATCATATATGTCACAGGAGCACATACATCATATCGTATAAGTTACAAGAACATATACATCATATATATGTCACAGGAGCACATAAATCATATCGTATATGTCACAGGAGCACATACATCATATTGTATATGTCACAAGAGCACATACATCATATTGTATATGTCAGAAGAGCACATACATCATATCGTATATGTCACAAGAGCACATACATCATATTGTATATGTCACAAGAACACACACATCATATATATGTCACAGGAGCACATACATCATATTGTATATGTCACAAGAACACATACATCATATCGTATATGTCACAAGAGCACATACATCATATCATATATATGTCACAAGAGCACATACATCATATCGTATATGTCACAGGAGCACATACATCATATCATATCTGTCACAGAAAGCACATACATCATATCATTTATGTCACAGGAGCATATACATCATATCGTATATGTCAGAAGAGCACATACATCATATTGTATATGTCACAGGAGCACATACATCATATCGTATATGTCAGAAGAGCACATACATCATATCGTATATGTCACAGGAGCACATACATCATATTGTATATGTCACAGGAGCACATACATCATATCCTATATGTCACAGGAGCACATACATCATATCATATATGTCAGAAGAGCACATACATCATATCATACATGTCAGAGGAGCACATACATCATATCGTATATGTCACAAGAACACATACATCATATTGTATTTGTCACAAGAGCACATACATCATATCGTATATGTCAGAAGAGCACATACATCATATCGTATGCGTCACAGGAGCACATACATCATATCGTATATGTCAGAAGAGCACATACATCATATATATGTCACAGAAGCACATACATCATATTGTATATGTCACAGGAGCACATACATCATATTGTATATGTCACAAGAGCACATACATCATATATATGTTACAGGAGCGCATACATCATATCGTATATGTCACAAGAGCACATACATCATGTGGTATATTTCACAAGAGCACATACATCATATTGTATATGTCACAAGAACACATACATCATATATATATATGTCACAGGAGCACATACATCATATCGTATATGTCACAAGAGCACATACATCATATCGTATATATCACAGAAAGCACATACATCATATCATATATGTCACAGGAGCACAAACATCATATCATATATGTCAGAGGAGCACATACATCATATCGTATATGTTACAAGAACATATACATCATATATATGTCACAGGAGCACATAAATCATATCGTATATGTGACAGGAGCACATACATCATATTGTATATGTCACAAGAGCACATACATCATATTGTATATGTCAGAAGAGCACATACATCATATCGTATATGTCACAAGAGCACATACATCATATTGTATATGTCACAGGAGCACATACATCATATTGTATATTTTACAAGAACACATACATCATATCGTATATGTCACAAGAGCACATACATCATATCATATATATGTCACAAGAGCACATACATCATATCGTATATGTCACAGGAGCACATACATCATATCATATATGTCACAGAAAGCACATACATCATATCATTTATGTCACAGGAGCACATACATCATATCGTATATGTCAGAAGAGCACATACATCATATCGTATATGTCACAGGAGCACATACATCATATCGTATATGTCAGAAGAGCACATACATCATATCGTATATGTCACAGGAGCACATACATCATATTGTATATGTCACAGGAGCACATACATCATATCGTATATGTCACAGGAGCACATACATCATATCATATATGTCAGAAGAGCACATACATCATATCATACATGTCAGAAGAGCACATACATCATATCGTACATGTCAGAGGAGCACATACATCATATCGTATATGTCACAAGAACACATACATCATATTGTATTTGTCACAAGCGCACATGCATCATATTGTATATGTCAGAAAAGCACATACATTATTAATATGTCACAGGAGCACATACATCATATTGTATATGTCACAAGAACACATACATCATATATATGTCACAAGAACACATACATCATATATATGTCACAGGAGCACATACATCATATCATATATGTCACAAGAGCACATACATCATATCGTATATGTCACAAGAGCACATACATCATCTATATGTCACAGAAGCACATACATCATATCGTATATGTCACAGGAGCACATACATCATATTGTATATGTCACAAGAGCACATAAATCATATATATGTCACAGGAGCACATACATCATATCGTATATGTCACAAGAGTACATACATCATATATATGTCACAGGAGCGCATACATCATATCATATACGTCACAAGAGCACATACATCATATATATGTCACAGGAGAACATACATCATATCAAATATGTCAGAAGAGCACATACATCATATATATATATATATATATGTCACAGGAGCACATACATCATATTGTATATGACACAAGAGCACACCCATCATATCGTATATTTCACAAGAGCACATACATCATATCGTATATGTCACAAGAGCACATACATCATATCGTATATGTCACAAGAGCACATACATCATATTGTATATGTCACAAGAGCACATACATCATATCATATATGTCACAGGAGCACATACTTCATATCGTATATGTCACAGAAAGCACATACATCATATCATGTATTTCACAGGAGCACATACATCATATCATATGTGTCACAGGAGCACATACATCATATCGTATATGTCACAAGAGCACATACATCATATCGTATATGTCACAAGAACACATACATCACATATATGTCACAGGAGCACATACATCATATTGTATATGTCACAAGAGCACATACATCATATCGTATATGTCACAGAAAGCACATGCATCATATTGTATATGTCAGAAGAGCACATACATTATTAATATGTCACAGGAGCACATACATCATATTATATATGTCACAAGAACACATATATCATATAAATGTCACAAGAACACATACATCATATATATGTCACAGGAGCACATACATCATATCATATATGTCTCAAGAGCACATACATCATATAGTATATGTCACAGGAGCAAATACATCATATCGTATATGTCACAAGAGCACATACATCATCTATATGTCACAGAAGCACATACATCATATCGTATATGTCACAGGAGCACATACATCATATTGTATATGTCACAAGAGCACATAAATCATATATATGTCACAGGAGCACATACATCATATCGTATATGTCACAAGAGTACATACATCATATATATGTCACAGGAGCGCATACATCATATCGTATACGTCACAAGAGCACATACATCATATCAAATATGTCAGAAGAGCACATACATCATATATATATATATGTCACAGGAGCACATACATCATATTGTATATGTCACAAGAGCACATCCATCATATCGTATATTTCACAAGAGCACATACATCATATCGTATATGTCACAGAAAGCACATACATCATATCATGTATTTCACAGGAGCACATACATCATATCGTATATGTCACAAGAGCACATACATCATATCGTATATGTCACAAGAACACATACATCACATATATGTCACAGGAGCACATACATCATATCGTATATGTCACAGGAGCACATACATCATATTGTATATGTCACAAGAGCACATACATCATATCGTATATGTCACAGAAAGCACATACATCATATCGTATATGTCACAAGAGCACATACATCATATTGTATATGTCACAAGAACACACACATTGTATATATATCACAGGAGCACATACATCATATCCTATATGTCACAAGAACACATACATCATATCGTATATGTCACAAGAGCACATACATCATATCGTATATGTCACAAGAGCACATACATCATATCGTATATGTCACAGAAGCACATACATCATATCGTATATGTCACAGAAAGCACATACATCATATCATATATGTCAGAGGAGCACATACATCATATCGTACATGTCAGAGGAGCATATACATCATATCGTATATGTCACAAGAACACATCCATCATATTGTATTTGTCACAAGAGCACATACATCATATCCTATATGTCAGAAGAGCACATACATCATATCGTATATGTCACAAGAGCACATACATCATATTGTATATGTCACAAGAACACACACATCATATATATGTCACAGGAGCATATACATCATATCGTATATGTCACAAGAACACATCCATCATATCGTATATGTCACAAGAGCACATACATCATATCGTATATGACACAAGAGCACATCCATCATATCGTATATGGCACAGGAGCACATACATTATATCGTATATGTGACAGAAAGCACATTATATCATATATGTCACAGGAGCACATACATCATATCGTATATGTCACAGGAGCACATACATCATATTGTATATGTCACAAGAGCACATAAATCATATATATGTCACAGGAGCACATACATCATATCGTATATGTCACAAGAGTACATACATCATATATATGTCACAGGAGCGCATACATCATATCATATACGTCACAAGAGCACATACATCATATATATGTCACAGGAGAACATACATCATATCAAATATGTCAGAAGAGCACATACATCATATATATATATATATATGTCACAGGAGCACATACATCATATTGTATATGACACAAGAGCACACCCATCATATCGTATATTTCACAAGAGCACATACATCATATCGTATATGTCACAAGAGCACATACATCATATCGTATATGTCACAAGAGCACATACATCATATTGTATATGTCACAAGAGCACATACATCATATCATATATGTCACAGGAGCACATACTTCATATCGTATATGTCACAGAAAGCACATACATCATATCATGTATTTCACAGGAGCACATACATCATATCATATGTGTCACAGGAGCACATACATCATATCGTATATGTCACAAGAGCACATACATCATATCGTATATGTCACAAGAACACATACATCATATATATGTCACAGGAGCACATACATCATATTGTATATGTCACAAGAGCACATACATCATATCGTATATGTCACAGAAAGCACATGCATCATATTGTATATGTCAGAAGAGCACATACATTATTAATATGTCACAGGAGCACATACATCATATTATATATGTCACAAGAACACATATATCATATATATGTCACAAGAACACATACATCATATATATGTCACAGGAGCACATACATCATATCATATATGTCACAAGAGCACATACATCATATCGTATATGTCACAGGAGCAAATACATCATATCGTATATGTCACAAGAGCACATACATCATCTATATGTCACAGAAGCACTTACATCATATCGTATATGTCACAGGAGCACATACATCATATTGTATATGTCACAAGAGCACATAAATCATATATATGTCACAGGAGCACATACATCATATCGTATATGTCACAAGAGCACATACATCATATATATGTCACAGGAGCACATACATCATATCGTATATGTCACAAGAGCACATACATCATATCGTATATGTCAACAGCACATACATATATCATATATGTCAGTCACATACATCATCACATATATATATATGTCACAGGAGCACATACATCATATCGTATATGTCACAAGAGCACATACATCATATCGTATATTCACAGAAAGCACAAGATATCGTATATGTCACAGGAGCCATATACATCATATCGTATATGTCACAAGAACACATCCATCATATCGTATATGTCACAAGAGCACATACATCATATCGTATATGACACAAGAGCACATCCATCATATCGTATATGGCACAGGAGCACATACATTATATCGTATATGTGACAGAAAGCACATCATATCATATATGTCACAGGAGCACATACATCATATCGTATATGTCACAGAAGCACATACATCATATCGTATATGTCAGAAGAGCACATACATCATATCGTATATGTCACAGGAGCACATACATCATATCGTATATGTCACAAGAACACATACATCATATCGTATATGTCACAAGAGCACATACATCATATCGTATATGACACAAGAGCACATCCATCATATCATATATGTCACAGGAGCACATACATCATATCATATATGTCACAGAAGCACATACATCATATCGTATATGTCAGAAGAGCACATACATCATATCGTATATGTCACAGGAGCACATACATCATATCGTATATGTCACAAGAACACATACATCATCTACATCTAAGCGGGGATGCCCCTGTTTAAACTGCAAGACTTCACTGATTTGTTTCTCTCCAACTTCCATCCTAGCAACCAATTCACCTCCAGCATTTCACCATCCTGGCACATTTTCTGGTTCCACCTTGGAGTCTAAAAGCCTCAGCACTCCTGTGTCCTTTAAGCCTACTGAATCCCATGCTTCCCTTCCCTACACGTCATCTAATCCCTCTTTCTGCAGACTCCATTGCCTGTCCCAGCTTCTACGCTTTCCTAGACTATGCAAGGACAATGACGACTTTCACCACAAGGTTCTAGAAATGCTGGACTTCTTCCGGCTCCGAGGGACCCCGAACATGTCTTATCTGCTGCTTTTCACGAGCAGTGTCTTTCCATCGTGCTAAGGCTCTCGTTTCCAAGCCTAAATGTCACCACATCAGACCTATCCTTATACTTACCTATCCTCCTTTCAACATCCGTGCCAAAAACATTTTCCTCATGCATCTCTCCATCCTTAGAGCTGACCCTGCCCCAGCACACTTTTCTCTGAATTCCCTCTGGTGGCCTACAGACATGATCGTAACCTCAAGGACATCTTAGTCAAGAGTAGATTACGTCCTGCGCCTGAGTCCAAATTCGGCACAGTCTCTTGCCACAGACCTGTACGCAATTCTTGTCTTTATGTGGTTCGGGGAACAAGACTGGATTTCCTGAATGCCAGCTTCCACATACGTGAAGCATACTACTATTGTACCAGCCGCAATGTCATTTATGTCATCAACTGCAAGAGATGTGGTTAGAAATACGTCGGTGAAACAGGTCTACTACTGGCCGACAGATTCAGAAAACATATTTTGAATGTGCTGAAACCAGTACTGCCGCACTTCAACTCCCAGGATACCCAAATGTCCGCGACATGGAGGTGACGACCGTTTATGGGGGTGTTTGAGTGCTGTTATGTGGGTTCTTAATTCAACAATAATTTAATTTTAAGATTACTTCTATACTATCTTATATAATCGCACCATTTGTATCGCAGACTTCTAGATTTAGAATACCTTTATAAGTTGTCGTACCGCAAACTTCTAGATGTAGAACACCTTTATAAGTTGTCGTACCGCAGACTTCTAGATCTAGAATACCTTTATAAGTTGTCGTACCGCAAACTTCTAGATCTAGAATACCCGGATCACAAGATGTTCATCACCCGGTCGCCACGAAGTCAGGTTTATCCAACTACGGTAGCGAGCCGGGCAGCATACCTGGATAAGTTGTCGTATTGCAAATGTCTAGATTTAGCATACCTGGATAAGTTGTCATACCACAAACGTCTAAATTTAGCATACCTGGATAAGTTGTCATATCGCAAACGTCTAGATTTAGCATACCTGGATAAGTTGTCATACCGCAAACGTCTAGATTTAGCATACCTGGATAAGTTGTCATACCGCAAACGTCTAGATTTAGCATACCTGGATAAGTTGTCATACCGCAAACGTCTAGATTTAGCATACCTAGATAAGTTGTCATACCACAAACGTCTAGATTTAGCATACCTGGATAAGTTGTCATACCGCAAACGTCTAGATTTAGCATACCTGGATAAGTTGTCATACCGCAAACGTCTAGATTTAGCATACCTGGATAAGTTGTCATACCGCAAACGTCTAGATTTAGCATACCTGGATAAGTTGTCATACCGCAAACCTCTAGATGTAATTTACCTGCATAAGTTGTCATAGGACAAACCTATAGAATTAACATAACTGCGTAAGTTGTTATTCCTCAAACTTCTAAATCTAGCATACCCGCGTTAGCTCTTATACAGCAGACGTAGACATCTAGCATTCCCGCGTAATTTCTAATACCGTAAACTTACGGACGCAACATTCCCGCGTAATTTCTAATACCCTAAACTTCTAGACGCAACATTCCCGCGTAATTTCTAATACCCTAAACTTTTAGACGCAACATTCCCGCGTAATTTCTAATACCCTAAACTTCTAGACGCAACATTCCTGCGTAATTTCTAATACCGCAAACTTCTATATGTAGCATAACTGCGTAGCTTTTTACACCTCAAAGTTCTACACCTAGCATTCCCGCGTAATTTATTATGTCACAAATGTCTATATCCTCAGCCTACAGTCATCCATAAACGAGGAAGCTATAAACGGACTATGAGTGAGGCCCTAGAGGAAACACCAACTCTTCTAGAGACCAACAAAGCCATTGATCAGATGTCTAGTGGTAAGGCCTCTGGTCTTGATGCCATACCCGCAGAAGTTTTCAAAGAAGGTGGCAATGTCCTCACTGAGAAACTACACTCACAGAGCATGCTGAGAGAGATGAAAACGGGCATGCTTTGTGCAGAGTGGCAAGCATCACTTCAGAAGTCCCGAATAGTTAGCATCCTTTGGATATTTTTCTCCAGGTTATGCCGGTGTGTTAGGAAATTAGCAGGTAGATAGACTGGCGGCTATGTACCACTTGGTGGTGAATTGATGTATGACAAATAGTTATTGTAAGGGCCCTTTAGGAACGGGTGAGGAGGCGCAGATAGATCATTACGGTCTGCGGAGAATGGCGCTGCGAGGAGTTACCAGGGGGTCTGGCCGAAACTCAACACTCAGGGAAAGGATGAGGCGGATACACAATCAGACGGTTACTGGCACCATCGGAATTGGAACTCTTCGCTTGCTGCTGAAGTTGGGGACTAAGCACTTATGGGAGTGTACCGAGTGCTATGATATGGATTCTTTATTCAACATTTAACATTCAACACTGAGAAATTATACCAAATATTTCAACTTATTTGGCAGCAAGAAATACTTCCAGAAGACTTCAAAGATGCAACAATGATACATTTGTATAAATGTAAAGAAACCACCAGGTATGTGACAACCACCGTGGAATCTTCAGAGTGCCGGAGAAGGGAAAACTGTCAGATCCTTCTTTCTCTTTCTCAAACGGATTAAAGCAGGGGTGTGTGCTTGCACTGGCCCTGTTCGGTATGACATTAGCTGCAATGCTTGCAAATGACTTTGATGATAAAAATCCAAGAATTTCTTTGAATTACCGTATAGATGGCATCCTCTTTAATCTTATGAGGCTTCAAACTAAAACAAATACTAAAACAATAAGAATTAGGGACATTTCATTTGCTGACGACAGCGATCTAAACTCCAGCTCTAAGGTCAGTGTGCAGCACATCATCAAAAGATTTTCTGAAGCCTGCACCAACTTCGGGCTAACTATTAACACTGATAAAACTGTTGTTGTCTATCAACTAGCTCCCAGACAAAATTATTGTGATCCCACTATCACCATAAATGATCAGAAGCTAAACACATATTCACTGAAGTTTTGAAGTAGCAAAGAAAAAATTATATGGTTGTGGTATGGCGGTCACCTCAGCATGAAGAACTGTGTTACACGGTCGCGGCATTAGGCAGGTTGAGAACCATTGTTGAACATCAGCACTTAGGAGTATCCTAGATTTGGGAGATCGTTTTTGTCACGTCCCTGGTTAGTTTTCTACAGTAGGGAGATCGTTCTTGTTAACATCCCTGGTTAGTTTTCTAGAGTAGGGAGATCGTTCTTGTTACATCCCTGGTTAGTTTTCTAGAGTAGGGAGATCGTTCTTGTTAACATCCCTGGTTAGTCTTCTAGAGTGGGGAGACCGTTCTTGTCACATCCCTGGTTAGTCTTCTAGAGTGGGGAGATCGTTCTAGTTACATCCCTGGCGAGTCTCCCAAAGTAGGGAGATTGTTCTAGTCACATCACTTAGGAGTCTCTTAGAGTGGGGAGATCTTTCTAGTCACATCACTGGCTGGTCTCCTCGAGTGGGCAGATTGTTCTAGTCACATCACTTAGGAGTCTCATAGAGTGGGGAGATCTTTCTAGTCACATCACTGGCTGGTCTCCTCGAGTGGGCAGATTGTTCTAGTCACATCACTTAGGAGTCTCATAGAGCGGGGAGATCTTTCTAGTCACATCACTGGCTAGTCTCCTCGAGTGGGCAGATCGTCTTAACAACACTGGTGAATCTCCCAGACTAGGGAGATTGTTCAAGCCACAGCAGTGGTAACTTTTTAAAGCCCAATTTCTGCAGCTCCCACGTCACTTTTGCCCGATGCCGCGACTGTCCCCAAATCACTTCATGGGAAGTACACAATGTGAATTTGCACAAGTAGCCAAGTAGATTGGTGGTGACCAACTAATAAATGTCTTTGGTCGGCCTCGAACTCTGCACTTCCGTGATGATCTCGCCCAGTCATCCATAAATACAACTCCACCCCCTCCCTCCCCTCAAGTAACACCGTGATGAATAAACAGACAACTATGAAAGTTCCTCCCCTCCCCCACCCTCTCCCAGTACTTAGGCATGACTTCGCACACCGGGCATGCCCATGCGTGCTCAGTCCTCCGATGCAGCAGTCACTCCCAGGTACCTCTACTGTTTGTCCCCATGGGGATTTCGCACAAGGTTGATGATTTCAGCTCTGTCCATGCTTCTTCCCGTCGGTGGATTACTTCTCAGCTAGTCAGCTATTGCTCTTCCACCCCGACCCCCCTTTTTCCTCCCACGCTGCCCAGTACTTTAACATAACGTCTCAAGTAACACCTTGATGAATAAACAGACAACTATGAATAGTTCCTCCCCTCCCCCACCCTCTCCCAGTACTTAGGCATGACTTCTCTACTAACTATGTTATGTTATCACAATCGATGTCTTTGCACACCGGGCATGCCCATGCGTGCTCAGTCCTCCGATGCAGCAGTCACTCCCAGGTACCTCTACTGTTTGTCCCCATGGGGATTTCGCACAAGGTTGATGATTTCAGCTCTGTCCATGCTTCTTCCCCTCGGTGGATTACTTCTCAGCTAGTCAGCTATTGCTCTTCCACCCCGACCCCCCTTTTTCCTCCCACGCTGCCCAGTACTTTAACATAACGTCTCTACTACCTCCCTGATAAACAAAACACAGACAATTGTGCATTGTCTCGCCATCCAACCATATTGCCAGATAGAAACGACATCCTGTCTGATCGATATTTCCCACAATACTGTTAGTGCTGGTCCTCTGGGTCTCCAGCGGCCAAACTAAATTATTTGGACATGATATTATTGCCACTACGAAGTCAAATGGCATCGGGCTAACGGGATTAGATAAGGCGGTATTTACTTTTTTTTTTTTTTTTTCAAATGCCACCAAGTTGTCTAAAAGTGGAATTCCAGTGAGCTCAGAAAATCTGTTGGCTGGCAAATAAAACTGGTTGGTATTGTTCTAGAGAAATCTGTGTATGTGATGGTTTTATATGCGCGGAGATATGCTACTACTACAGTGGTTGGTCATTTGTTTGTCGGCCGTATATTTTCAAAGATACATTAAGGACTAGCTCTGTTATGTTTTGCCAGCAAGATTCATGGGAATAAGGACTAGCTCTGTCATGTTTTGTCAGCGAGATTCATGGGAATAAGGACTAGCTCTGTCATGTTTTGTCAGCGAGATTCATGGGAATAAGGACTAGCTCTGTCATGTTTTGTCAGCGAGATTCATGGGGAATCTGTCATGTTTTGTCAGCGACTAGCTCTGTCATGTTTTGTCAGCGAATATTCTGTTATGGTCAGCAATATGGGAATAAGGACTAGCTCTGTCATGTTTTGTCAGCGAGATTCATGGAAATAAGGACTAGCTCTGTCATGTTTTGTCAGCGAGATTTATGGAAATAAGGACTAGCTCTGTCATGTTTTGTCAGCGAGATTCATGGGAATAGGGACCAGCTCTGTCATGTTTTGTCATCGAGATTCAGGCCAGCCAGCCATCGCCAGAGACTCCGTCCAGAACTGACCATGTAACCGCTGGGGAGTGGGGAGGGGGGGGGGGGTGTGCTTGCAGTTTAACGGTTATGCGATTGAATGGGATTTTTGGAAATGTACCTTTAGAATTCTCATTGTTGAGTTGTTAACCATGCAGACTGCTATCCGGGAGGGGACAAACTACTAACCTACCACTACAGAACATCAGCCACAACTACCAGGAAATACAGAAGTGTCATCAATGAAATAAGTCCACAAGTCGGCAATATTCAATTGAAAAATAACAAGAGTCCAGGTGACCAGATACGGGGAACACATAAGAGAACGAGACCCACAGGCTAAGAACCGCTGCCTTAGACGAAGCTAAAAATAGGATCTGCACTGCGTTGTGTTAATGATGGCACCTCATCTCGCCCCGTGAACACATGAAGTGGCAAAAGCCAACCATTAGCTGGAAAATTCAATAACACAGCGAGGCCAACAGGAGAAGACAATTAAATAGCAAGGCCAACAGGAGAAGGCAATTAGCCAGAACAACATGTAAGGACAATTACATAGCCAGATCAACAAGGAAAGACAATTACATAGCCAGATCAACAAGAAAGACAATTACATAGCCAGATCAACAAGGAGAAGACAATTACATAGCCAGACCAACAGGGAAAGACAATTACATAGCCAGACCAACAGGAGAAGACAATTACATAGCCAGACCAATAGGAGAAAACAATTACATAGCAAGGCAAACAGGAGAAGACAATTACATAGCCAGATATCAGGAGAAGACAATTACATAGCCAGATTTCAGGAGAAGATAATTACATAGCCAGATATCAGGAGAAGACAATTACATAGCCAGATATCAGGAGAAGACAATTAATACTGTGCGTTAGCATTGATATGTGTGTGTGTGTGTGTGTGCGCACGAGATGTGATGAATCATATATAGTATAATACTGTGCGTTAGCATTGATATGTGTGTGTGTGTGTGTGTGTGCGCACGAGATGTGATGAATCATATATAGTATAATACTGTGCGTTAGCATTGATATGTGTATGTGTGTGTGCGCACGAGATGTGATGAATCATATATAGTATAATATTGTGCGTTAGCATTGATATGTGTGTGTGTGTGTGTTGCGATGAAGCCTGGCCCGGGACATTTCCTCCTGGCCCCACCCTGGGACACATTGCCTCCTGACCCCACCATGGGACACATTGCCTCCTGACCCCACCCTGGGACACATTGTCTCCTGGCCCCACCATGGGACACATTGCCTCCTGACCCCACCCTGGGACACATTGCCTCCTGACCCCACCCTGGGACACATTGCCTCCTGACCCCAACCTGGGACACATNAGCAGATATCAGGAGAAGACAGTTACATAGCAGATATCAGGAGACGACAGTTACATAGCAGATATCAGGAGACGACAGTTACATAGCAGATATCAGGAGAAGACAGTTACATAGCAGATATCAGGAGACGACAGTTACATAGCAGATATCAGGAGACGACAGTTACATAGCAGATATCAGAAGACGACAATTACATAGCTAGATATCAGAAGAAGACAATTACATAGCAGATATCAGGAGACGACAGTTACATAGCACATATCAGGAGAAGACAATTACATAGCTAGATATCAGAAGAAGACAATTACATAGCAGATATCAGGAGACGACAGTTACATAGCAGATATCAGGAGACGACAGTTACATAGCCAGATATCAGAAGAAGACAATTACATAGCCAGATATCAGGAGACGACAATTACATAGCAGATATCAGGAGACGACAGTTACATAGCAGATATCAGGAGACGACAGTTACATAGCCAGATATCAGAAGAAGACAATTACATAGCCAGATATCAGGAGACGACAGTTACATAGCCAGATATCAGGAGACGACAGTTACATAGCCAGATATCAGGAGACGACAGTTACATAGCCAGACGACAGTTACATAGCAGATATCAGGAGACGACAGTTACATAGCAGATATCAGGAGAAGACAGTTACATAGCAGATATCAGAAGAAGACAGTTACATAGCAGATATCAGAAGAAGACAGTTACATAGCAGATATCCGAAGAAGACAATTACATAGCAGATATCAGGAGAAGACAGTTACATAGCAGATATCAGAAGACAGACAGACGAAGAAGTTACATAGCAGATATCAGGAGAGACGACAGTTACATAGCAGATATCAGGAGAAGACAGTTACATAGCAGATATCAGGAGAAAACAATTACATAGCCAGATATCAGGAGACGACAGTTACATAGCAGATATCAGGAGAAGACAGTTACATAGCAGATATCAGGAGACGACAATTACATAGCCAGATATCAGGAGACGACAGTTACATAGCAGATATCAGGAGAAGACAATTACATAGCAGATATCAGGAGACGACAGTTACATAGCAGATATCAGGAGAAGACAGTTACACAGCAGATATCAGGAGACGACAATTACATAGCCAGATATCAGGAGACGACAAATACATAGCCAGATATCAGGAGAAAACAGTTACATAGCAGATATCAGGAGAAGACAGTTACATAGCAGATATCAGGAGACGACAATTACATAGCAGATATCAAGAGAAGACAATTACATAGCCAGATATCAGGAGACGACAATTACATAGCCAGATATCAGGAGAAAACAGTTACATAGCAGATATCAGGAGAAGACAGTTACATAGCCAGATATCAGGAGACGACAGTTACATAGCAGATATCAGGAGACGACAGTTACATAGCAGATATCAGGAGACGACAGTTACATAGCAGATATCAGGAGAAGACAATTACATAGCCAGATATCAGGAGACGACAATTACATAGCCAGATATCAGGAGAAAACAGTTACATAGCAGATATCAGGAGAAGACAGTTACATAGCCAGATATCAGGAGACGACAATTACATAGCCAGATATCAGAAGAAGACAATTACATAGCCAGATATCAGAAGAAGACAATTACATAGCCAGATATCAGGAGAAGGCAGTTACATAGCCAGATATCAGGAGAAGACAGTTACATAGCCAGATATCAGGAGAAGACAGTTACATAGCCATATATCAGGAGAAGACAGTTACATAGCCAGATATTATGAGACGACAGTTACATAGCCAGATATCAGGAGAAGACAATTACATAGCCAGATATCAGGAGAAGACAATTACATAGCCAGATATCAGGAGAAAACAATCACATAGCCAGATATCAGGAGAAAACAATTACATAGCCAGATATCAGGAGAAAACAATTACATAGCCAGATATCAGGAGACGACAGTTACATAGCCAGATATCAGGAGAAAACAATTACATAGCCAGATATCAGGAGACGACAATTACATAGCCAGATATCAGGAGACGACAGTTACATAGCCAGATATCAGGAGACGACAGTTACATAGCCATATATCAGGAGAAAACAGTTACATAGCCAGATATCAGGAGAAAACAGTTACATAGCAGATATCAGGAGAAGACAAGTACATAGCCAGATATCAGGAGAAAACAATCACATAGCCAGATATCAGGAGAAAACAATTACATAGCAAGATATCAGGAGACGACAGTTACATAGCCATATATCAGGAGACGACAGTTACATAGCCAGATATCAGGAGACGACAGTTACATAGCCAGATATCAGGAGACGACAGTTACATAGCCAGATATCAGGAGACGACAGTTACATAGCCAGATATCAGGAGACGACAGTTACATAGCCAGATATCAGGAGACGACAGTTACATAGCCAGATATCAGGAGACGACAGTTACATAGCAGATATCAGGAGACGACAGTTACATAGCAGATATCAGGAGACGACAGTTACATAGCAGATATCAGGAGAGGACAGTTACATAGCAGATATCAGAAGAAGATAGTTACATAGCAGATATCAGAAGAAGACAGTTACATAGCAGATATCAGAAGAAGACAATTACATAGCAGATATCAGGAGAAGACAGTTACATAGCAGATATCAGGAGACGACAGTTACATAGCAGATATCAGGAGAAGACAGTTACATAGCAGATATCAGGAGAAAACAATTACATAGCCAGATATCAGGAGACGACAGTTACATAGCAGATATCAGGAGAAGACAGTTACATAGCAGATATCAGGAGACGACAATTACATAGCCAGATATCAGGAGACGACAGTTACATAGCAGATATCAGGAGAAGACAATTACATAGCAGATATCAGGAGACGACAGTTACATAGCAGATATCAGGAGAAGACAGTTACATAGCAGATATCAGGAGACGACAATTACATAGCCAGATATCAGGAGACGACAATTACATAGCCAGATATCAGAAGAAAACAGTTACATAGCAGATATCAGGAGAAGACAGTTACATAGCAGATATCAGGAGACGACAGTTACACAGCAGATATCAGGAGAAGACAATTACATAGCGAGATATCAGGAGACGACAATTACATAGCCAGATATCAGGAGAAAACAGTTACATAGCAGATATCAGGAGAAGACAGTTACATAGCCAGATATCAGGAGACGACAGTTACATAGCAGATATCAGGAGACGACAGTTACATAGCAGATATCAGGAGACGACAGTTACATAGCAGATATCAGGAGAAGACAATTACATAGCCAGATATCAGGAGACGACAATTACATAGCCAGATATCAGGAGAAAACAGTTACATAGCAGATATCAGGAGAAGACAGTTACATAGCCAGATATCAGGAGACGACAATTACATAGCCAGATATCAGAAGAAGACAATTACATAGCCAGATATCAGAAGAAGACAATTACATAGCCAGATATCAGGAGAAGACAGTTACATAGCCAGATATCAGGAGAAGACAGTTACATAGCCAGATATCAGGAGAAGACAGTTACATAGCCAGATATCAGGAGAAGACAGTTACATAGCCAGATATCAGGAGACGACAGTTACATAGCCAGATATCAGGAGACGACAATTACATAGCAGATATCAGGAGAAGACAATTACATAGCCAGATATCAGGAGAAAACAATCACATAGCCAGATATCAGGAGAAAACAATTACATAGCCAGATATCAGGAGAAAACAATTACATAGCCAGATATCAGGAGACGACAGTTACATAGCCAGATATCAGGAGAAAACAATTACATAGCCAGATATCAGGAGACGACAATTACATAGCCAGATATCAGGAGAAGACAATTACATAGCCAGATATCAGGAGAAGACAATTACATAGCCAGATATCAGGAGAAGACAATTACATAGCCAGATATCAGGAGAAGACAATTACATAGCCAGATATCAGGAGAAGACAATTACATAGCCAGATATCAGGAGAAGACAATTACATAGCCAGATATCAGGAGAAGACAATTACATAGCCAGATATCAGGAGAAGACAATTACATAGCCAGATATCAGGAGAAGACAATTACATAGCCATATATCAGGAGAAAACAATTACATAGCCAGATATCAGGAGACGACAGTTACATAGCCAGATATCAGGAGACGACAATTACATAGCCAGATATCAGGAGAAAACAATTACATAGCCAGATTTTAGGAGAAGACAATCACAAAGCCAGCCATCAGGAGAAAACAAATGTATAGCCAGCTATTAGTAGGGGACAATTACATTGCCCCCCCCCCCCCCGCCTCACCCCCTCCCATTATAAAAAAATCGTCAGGTTCAGATTTCTAGCTGACAATATTGTCAATGTTTTCTCAGCTTTGAGTTTCCTATTCCCATCCGCCCACCTTCGACACTGCGTGGAAGGCGAGGGTATGATGTTCATCAGTCTCAGAGCTTGAGTTCCTGACAACAAGCGTCCTTTTATATGAGACTTGGATACATTACTGGAGCTAAAATAGACAGCTCCTTCAGCAAGATAAGGTTTACACTGATATCTTGAACATGTCAGCAGCCGTGATGGCATCCTGTGAGCAGATAAATGTTGATTGATACAGCCGATGTGTGAGCAGATAAAGGTTGACATAAAGCTAATTTGTGAGCACATACACCGTGACTTATACAGCCGATGTGTGAGCAGATAAAGGTTAACTTATACAGCTGATGTGTGAGCAGATAAAGGTTAACTTATACAGCCGATGTGTGAGCAGATAAAGGTTAACTTATACAGCCGATGTGTGAGCAGATACAGGTTGAATTATACAGCCGATGTGTGAGCAGATACAGGTTGAATTATACAGCCGATGTGTGAGCAGATAAAGGTTAACTTATACAGCTGATGTGTGAGCACATACACCGTGACTTATACAGCCGATGTGTGAGCAGATACAGGTTGAATTATACAGCCGATGTGTGAGCAGATAAAGGTTGACTTATACAGCCGATGTGTGAGCAGATAAAGGTTGACTTATACAGCCGATGTGTGAGCAGATACAGGTTGAATTATACAGCCGATGTGTGAGCAGATAAAGGTTGACTTATACAGCCGATGTGTGAGCAGATAAAGGTTGACTTATACAGCCGATGTGTGAGCAGATAAAGGTTGACTTATACAGCCGATGTGTGAGCAGATACAGGTTGAATTATACAGCCGATGTGTGAGCAGATAAAGGTTGACATAAAGCTAATTTGTGAGCACATACACCGTGACTTATACAGCCGATATGTGAGCAGATAAAGGTTGACTTTTACAGCTGATGTGTGAGCAGATAAATGTTGATTGATACAGCCGATGTGTGAGCAGATAAAGGTTGACATAAAGCTAATTTGTGAGCACATACACCGTGACTTATACAGCCGATGTGTGAGCAGATAAAGGTTAACTTATACAGCTGATGTGTGAGCAGATAAAAGTTGACTTATACAGCCAATGTGTGAGCAGATAAAGGTTGACTTGTACAGTCGATATGTGAGCAGATAAAAGTTGACTTGTACAGTCGATATGTGAGCATTAACTTCAAGAACATCTGAACAACTGGTATACGGCAGAAATATTTGTGAACTTTTCCCGACTGTGAACGATTTATCAGCGACCACCTGTGCTGCTGGTTCATTCAATAAGTGACGGAGTTCAATCAATGGCGGATAAATGAAACCAGCACTTTGACCCAGATAAGCAGAAGGCAACGATAATGGGATTTGAAACAACAGGCAGGCTATCTGATCTTCGTCACCCCGGCAACCGGGAAAAAGGGGGGGGGGGGGGGGGGGGGGGGGGGGGGGCTTGGTAGCAGACTTAGATGTGTTAAAACGACCAAAGAAAAAGTTAAAAAAGAAATTCACAAACAGAACTGAAGTTAAAGCAGTTCAACATGAACATAGACACATCAGTCACTGACGTCTACATTGACAGGGAAATCAAACAGTCATTGATACCTGACACAGCTTCTTCACAGAGAACAAGGCTGGAGAGGGAGCCTTGGAGACCTCTCCCCCACCCCCCCACAACACAATACCAACTGTTTTAGGCTTCAATAGTTTTAGAACTGAATATTATTAGTTATCACAAATGTTTTCATACATACATACATGCATACATGCATACATACATACATACATACATACATACATACATACATACATACATACATACATACATACATACATACATACATACATACATACATACATACATACATACATACATACATACATACATACATACATACATACATACATACATACATACATACATACATACATACATACATACATACATACATACATACATACATACATACATACATACATACATACATACATACATACATACATACATACATACATACATACATACATACATACATACATACATACATACATACATACATACATACATACATACATACATACATACATACATACATACATACATACATACATACATACATACATACATACATACATACATACATACATACATACATACATACATACATACATACATACATACATACATACATACATACATACATACATACATACATACATACATACATACATACATACATACATACATACATACATACATACATACATACATACATACATACATACATACATACATACATACATACATACATACATACATACATACATACATACATACATACATACATACATACATACATACATACATACATACATACATACATACATACATACATACATACATACATACATACATACATACATACATACATACATACATACATACATACATACATACATACATACATACATACATACATACATACATACATACATACATACATACATACATACATACATACATACATACATACATACATACATACATACATACATACATACATACATACATACATACATACATACATACATACATACATACATACATACATACATACATACATACATACATACAAACATACAAACATACATACATACATACATACATACACACACACACATACATACATACATACATACATACATACATACATACATACATACATACATACATACATACATACATACATACATACATACATACATACATACATACATACATACATACATACATACATACATACATACATACATACATACATACATACATACAGGCAGACAGACATACACACAGACATACACACATACAGACATACATAGACAGACATACATACATACAGACATACATCTTCTTCTTCTTCTTCACTTCCTCTTTTACCGCTGTGGGTGTCGAGGGAGATATAAGATTCTGTTTCTAGCTCTTCTGGCTGCCTCGACCATTGGCACATCGTGCTGTTGTAGAGTTTCACTGATGTTATCCTTCCATCTTGTTCATGGTCTACCCCGTGCTCTACGTCCTTCTTCTCTTTCCATGTATGCTTTGTATGGTATGGTGTCACAAGGCATTCTCTCTAAGTGGGCAAACCATTTCACTTGCTGTCTTCGTATGTAATCAAGAATTGATTATGTGCCTACTTTTTCTCTTATGATCTCATCCCTGATCTTATCTCTTATGGTCACTCCTACAGCCCTTCTCAGACATCTCATTTCCATGGTTACTAATTTTCTTTTATGGTTTGTTGTGAGTGACCATGTCTGGCACTGGTAGCACAGAGTTGGAATAAATATGCTTTGAATTAGATGTCTCTTTGTGCTGATTGGGATTGTCTTATGCTGTAAGAGGGGATCCAGCTGTCCCAATACTTGGTTTGCTTTACTGCATCTAATGTTAATTTCTTTATCCAATTTCCCATCTTCGGTAAATGTAGTTCCCAGATATTTAAACTCAGATGCCTGTTTAATGCCTTTGTATTCTATTGCTATGTTTAGATCTGTCTTCTTTTTTCCTATTGACATTACTTCTGTCTTTTCAGTGTTGATTCTCATATTAGGCTATTTGTTTTACATTCTTCATTCATCGATGTTAGATGTTGTTGCAATTTCATGGCTGTATCTGCTATCAAGGCCTGGTCATCTGCAAAGAGTATTTCGTTGATCTTACTAACATTTTCATTCATGGGCCTGGCATTTTTGCATATACTGTCGATGTAGGTGATAAACAGCAGTTGTGATAAGACACACCCCTGTCTTACTCCAGATGTTACTGTGAATGGATGAGATGTTCCCTGATTTATTCTAACTACACTTCTACAATCCCTGTATACACTTTTGCACACTTCGATGAGCTGTTCGCTTACTCCCTATCTCGCCAATACTTTCCATAATAATTGTATGTCGACTCTGTCAAATGCCTTCTCCTGGTCTACGAATGCCACAAATAAGTTCTTATTGTATTTAATGTTCTTTTCTATTAACTGTTTAAGTGTGAAGATTGCATCTGTGCAGCTTCTATTTCTCCTAAATCCCATCTGTTCTTCTGCCAGCTGTGGTTCTATCACTGGTCTCAGTCTTGTTTCTATTATCTTGGCATACATTTTGCCAACATGGCTTAAAAGAGAGATGCCTCGATATTGACCGCATTCTCGTTTGCTTCCTTTGTTCTTCCACAATGGTATAACTATTGCATGTTGCCAACCAATAGGGGCCGTTTGTTGTACCCATGCTTCATTAAATATTCTGTGAAGCCATCTGATGCTGCCTTCACCTGCTGTTTGAATTATTTCTGTTGGTAATCTATCAGCTCCTGGTGCTTTATATTTGGGAGACTGTTTAATGACTTTTTCTATTTCATCCATTAGTATGTGTGGTTCTAACACTGTTGCTCTGTGCTCTTCAGTTGTTCTTTCCTGATGATCTCCTAGAGGATTAAAGAGCTCATTGAAGTATTCCCTACATCTTTCTGCTATCTCAGGTGGATCTATCAATGGCCTTCCTGTCTTATCATTAATTATGTCAGTGGGGTTGTAGCTCTCATCTCTTTTCCGCATATTTTTAACCACTTTGAAAAATGTTTCTGCTGGCTGTTTTCTCATTTTCTGCTAATTACTCAGCGAAACGTTACCAGGATGCTTGTTTTGCTTTCCTGACACCCCTGTTGGTTTCTCTCCTTTGCAGTCTATAGGTTATATAATCTTCTTCTTTCTTTGATTTTATCCAATGTTTATATAAGTCCCTTTTCTTTTTAATTGCTTTTTTCACTTCTTCGCACCACCAAGGTGAGTATTTGTTATTTCCCTGTCTGTTTCCACTCTTCCGTTTTCCCACATAATTCTTCTGCAATACTAAGCATAGTGTTTTTATATTTACTCCATTCTTGCTCAATATTGCCAACTACATGTGGAAGTTGATTGAATGCTGTCTTTACTTTCTGTTGTAACTGTTTTTTTACTTCTTCCTGTTTCAGATTTGCTATCTTGATGAGATCCTTGTTTTTGGTTAATTTCTTTCTGTGTTTCTTTAATGTAAGATGTTTTGCTGTTAACACAACGATTTTATGGTCAGTGTCACATAGACCATTAGGGATTGCTCTTGAATCAAGAATCCTCCTTTTTCCTTGAACTCTAGTAAGTATAAAGTCAATCTGGCTCTTGATGGAGACATCATTCCATTTGTACCAAGTGTAAAGTTGTGAATCTCTATGGTCAAAGAATGTGTTCGTAATAAAAAGATTGTGCTGGCTGCGTAGATCCAATATTCTTTGACCATTTCCATTTCTAGCACTGTTCTTAGCTGCATATGGACCTAAAAACTGTTCGTATTCTCTTCTGTTATTTCCTACCCTCCCGTTGAAGTCACCCATTACATATAGTATGCTGCTTCCCTCAACTTTCTTTATCTCATCAGACAGATCGTCAAAGAATTCATCTTTCTGCTCTTCTGTATAATTATCATTGCATGGTGCATATATCTGTATATGTGTTTCAGCTTGTTCTCCTCTTTTAATTTCCAAAGTAATAATTCTATCTGAGTGATAATGTATGTCTAATATGTAGTTAGATATGTCCGGATGTACCAGGAAACCCACTCCATTCTTCGATGTTCCTCCTCCTGCATATGTTCGTAGGTAGCCTCTGTGGACATACATACATACATACTTACATACATACATACATACATACATACATACATACATACATACATACATACATACATACATACATACATACATACATACATACATACATACATACATACATACATACATACATACATACATACATACATACATACATACATACATACATACATACATACATACATACATACATACATACATACATACATACATACATACATACATACATACATACATACATACATACATACATACATACATACATACATATATACTAGGGCTGTACCGAATATTCGCTTCGTTTTCGCTTCGGGGTCGAATAGTGGACCTGTTGACTATTCGGTATTCGGCCGGTATTCGGAATACGAATAGTAGTTACCTTACACTTGCTTCTGCATACACAGCTTAATGCTGACAACATGGAACGATTGGTTTTGTTGAAAGCTAATGCAGCTTTCCTGCATTAACTAAGCTGTCAGTGACAATTTTCAAGTTTAGTTACTTGTTATAATACTTAGGATTCTTTCAATCCTAGTTATTAGTTACCACAGACTGGCTGAAGGTTGAATAACAAAAAATGTTTTTAAATGTTTACTATTATGTTCGAATGCTAACTAGGCATGGAAAGAATATAAACTCTGGCCACATCCAAGTCGATAATATGAAACAGAAACATATAAGTACTTGGGTGCAAACTTCAACTGCTCAATCATGCTGAGAGAAGAAATACAATCTAAAATACAATCTAGAAATAACGTATACTATGCCCTTCAACATCTGCTAAAGTCAAAGTCTGTCTCGCAACACCAAGATCAAAATATATAAAACGTTGAAAAAACCAGTCGTTTTATTTGGCTCTGAAACTTGAAGCAGAAATAGAAGAGATGAAGCCTTATTACAGGTTTTCGAAAACAGTTCTACGACAAATCGTTGGACCCATCAAAAATGCTAACAGCGGGGAATGGAGAATCAGAAGCAACAACATAACACAATCTGTTTAAATCACCATTAATCACTGGCATCATGAGAGCTAACACACTAAAATGGTTGGGGCATATTGAAAGAATGTCAGATAACAGAGAAGTAAAACTGTATACATCTGAGAGAGGAATGGGAGTAGACCACGAGGCACACACAAAAAAAAAAAAAAATTAAGTTCGAGAGATAATGTCCAGCCAGAGCTGCTAACAACTGGTGTCTCAAATTGTGAAGATAAGGCCAGCCAGAGAGATGAATGGAGACGAGTGATATCCGCAGCAGTAAACCTCAAGGGCTCGGAATGCTAAAGAAGAAGATGACTATTCTGTGCTACTTTGCGTTAAGTAAAAGTTCAGCGTACGTTTGACATTATAAATGTGTGTTTTTTAGATATATTTTATACACCATACACTATTCGTATTCGTATTCGGCCGAGTAGTTGGTCCCGCTATTCGTATTCGGCCGAATAGTGAAAATCACTATTCGGTACAGCCCTAATATATACATACATACCTAGATACATACATACATACATACATACATACATACATACATACATACATACATACATACATACATACATACATACATACATACATACATACATACATACATACATACATACATACATACATACATACATACATACATACATACATACATACATACATACATACATACATACATACATACATACATACATACATACATACATACATACATACATACATACATACATACATACATACATACATACATACATACTACATACATACATACATACATACATACATACATACATACATACATACATACATACATACATACATACATACATACATACATACAGACAGACAGACAGACAGACAGACAGACAGACAGACAGACAGACAGACAGACAGACAGACAGACAGACAGACAGACAGACAGACAGACAGACAGACAGACAGACAGACAGACAGACAGACAGACAGACAGACAGACAGACAGACAGACAGACAGGCAGCAGCAGGCAGGCAGGCAGGCAGGCAGGCAGGCAGGCAGGCAGGCAGGCAGGCAGGCAGGCAGGCAGGCAGCAGGCAGACAGACAGACAGACAGACAGACAGACAGACAGACAGACAGACAGACAGACAGACAGACAGACAGACAGACAGATAGATAGATAGATAGATAGATAGATAGATAGATAGATAGATAGATAGATAGATAGATAGATAGATAGATAGATAGATAGATAGATAGATAGATAGATAGATAGATAGATAGATAGATAGATAGATAGATTAGATAGATTAGATAGATAGATAGATAGATAGATAGATAGATAGATAGATAGATAGATAGATAGATAGATAGATAGATAGATAGATAGATAGATAGATAGATAGATAGATAGATAGATAGATAGATAGATAGATAGATAGATAGATAGATAGATAGATAGATAGATAGATAGATAGATAGATAGATAGATAGATAGATAGATAGATAGATAGATAGATAGATAGATAGATAGATAGACAGAAACAGGCGACTTTTTTTTTAAGCAACAGAAATAGAGAGAGAGGTGGTTGCTCTCAGTGTAAGAAATACTTCTTTCTGTTGTCTAGTTTGTTCTGTTGAGCAATCTTCCTGTTGTCTCATTTATTCTGCAGAGCAATCTTTCTGTTGTCTCATTTATTCTGTAGAGCAATCTTTCTGTTGTCTAGTTTGTTCTGTAGAGCAATCTTTCTGTTTTTTTGTTCTTTCTGTAGAGCAATCTTTCTGTTGTCTCATTTATTCTGTAGAGCAATCTTTCTGTTGTCTCATTTATTCTGCAGAGCATTCTTTCTGTTGTCTAGTTTATTCTGCTGAGCAATCTTTCTTTTGTCCTATTTATTCTGTAGAGCAATCTTTCTGTTGTCTCATTCACTCTGTAGAGCAATCTTTCTGTTGTCTCATTTACTCTGTAGAGCAATCTTTCTGTTGTCTAGTTTGTTCTGTAGAGCAATCTTTCTTGTATCTCATTTATTCTTTAGAGCAATCTTTCTGTTGTCTAATTTGTTCTGTAGAGCAATCTTTCTGTTGTCTCACTTATTCTGTAGAGCAATCTTTCTGTTGTCTAGTTTATTCTGTAGAGCAATCTTTCTGTTGTCTAGTTTGTTCTGTAGAGCAATCTTTCTGTTGTCTTATTTATTATATAGAGCAATCTTTCTGTTGCCTAGTTTGTTCTGTAGAGCAATCTGTCTTTTGTCTAGTTTGTTCTGTAGAGAAATCTTTCTGTTGTCTCATTTATTCTGTAGAGCAATCTCTTATTTGTCTAGTTTGTTCTGTAGAGCAATCTTTCTGTTGTCTCACTTATTCTGTAGAGCAATCTTTCTGTTGTCCTATTTATTCTGTAGAGCAATCTTTCTCTTGTCTAGTTTGTTCTGTAGAGCAATCTTTATGTTGTCCTATTTATTCTATAGAGCAATCTTTCTGTTGTCTAGTTTGTTCTGTAGAGCAATCTGTCTTTTGTCTAGTTTGTTCTGTAGAGAAATTTTTCTGTTGTCTCATTTATTCTGTCGAGCAATCTCTCTTTTTTCTAGTTTGTTCTGTAGAGCAATCTTTCTGTTGTCTAGTTTATTCTGCAGAGGAATCATTTTGTTGTCTAGTTTGTTCCTTAGAGCAGTCTTTCTGTTGTCTGGTTTATTCTGTAGTGCAATCTTTCTGTTGTCTAGTTTGTTCTGTGACATCATTCTAGGCGTCTCGCATTACTTTAGCAATTATTCATGTCTCTTGCCCTATGGCATAAAATTGTGTGACTCGAATTACTCTAACCATTTTTTATTCGGGATGTCTCGTGTGTCCTATTAAATCTACTTGTGTGTCTCGCGTGTCTCTACCAATTACGTCTCGCCGTTGTCTAGTCCACAGTGTAATGTGTACATGCGTCTATTAGCGTGTATGAGCTTTATAATATACCTGTCTGTTGTGTACATAGATTTGTTGTGTACATGGATGTGTTGTGTACATGGTTGTGTGGTGTACATGGATGTGTTGTGTAGATCGTTGTTTTGTGATAAGGGACGACAGTTGGAAATTTCAGAGACAAGGGCGGACATTTAGCGGGACAAGGGACGACAGTTGGACAGTTATAGTGGACAAGGGACGACAGTTGGACAGTTACATGGATAAGGAACGACAGTGTAACAATTTCAGGGACAAGGTCTGACAGCTGGACAGTTACAGGGACAAGGGACGACAGTTGGACAGTTATAGTGGACAAGGGACGATGGCTGGCCAGTTACAGGGACAAGGAAAGACAGTTAGACAGTTACAAGGACAAGGGACGATGGTTGGACATTTACAGGGACAGGGGACGAGAGTTGGACAGTTACAGGGGCAAGGGATGACAGTTAGACAGTTACAGGGGCAAGAGACGACAGCTGGACAGTTACAGGGACAAGGGACGACAGCTGGACAGTTACAGGGACAAGGGACGACAGTTGGACAGTTACAGGGACAAGGGACGACAGTTGGACAGTTACAGGGACAAGGGACGACAGTTGGACAGTTACAGGGACTAGGAACGACAGTTGAACAGCAACTGTATAATACAATCACAGTAATTATATGACTGTATCATACAATCACAGTAATTATCTGACTTTATCATACAATCGCAGTAATTCTCTAACTGTATCATACAGTCACAGTAATTATCTGAGTGTATCATACAATCACAGTAATTCTATATATCATACAAGGTCCGTCAATTAAGTAATGTAACTGATTTTATTATCCAAGACAAAAAATGCCAGCAATGAAGCAAAGCAATTAATCTAAAAATGCAACAATCCTCTATAATCTGGCAACTTTTTATCTCTGCTCGATAAGCAGACAACAAACAAGCCGCCACTTTGTTGACCTAGTCAGAGATGCATTGTTACTAATCAGTACGGAGCAAAAAGCTACAATTAAATTCTTTTCAAAACTCAGAAAAGCGCCATTGAAACAGTTGAACTGATGCGACAAGTCTATGGGGATAATGGTTTATCTCGCGCACACATTTTCAGGTGGTATTCACGATTCAAAAGTGGTGTGGAAATTATCAATAATGCAACTCACTTAGACCTGGACGCCAAATTTATGTTCGTAATGATGAACAGTGCAAAATTCAAAGAACGGATACAAGAAGATCATTGTTTTACCGCGAGGATGATGGCAGATGAATCTGGTGTTAACAGAGAGACCATTGAACATATTTTAGTGCAAGAATTTGGAAAGAAAATAGTTGCTTGCTGGTTTGTACCACATTCGTTGTCTGATGACAAAAACATCAGCGGGTTGAGTACACAAGAGATCAGTGACCTTGATTTCAACGTGTAGTCAGAATTTCAGTCCGGTCACTTACTAATTTCCAGGCCTTGACCTTATTGGGTAGGTGGAGCTAGATGTATTCTCTGATAGGCCAGCGGGCACTTTAAAAGGTTAACTGGCACTCTGATAGGTCACCTGGCACTCTGAAAGGTCAACTGGCATTCTGATAGGTCACCTGGCACTCTGATAAGTAAACTGGCACACTGATAGGTCAAATGGCACTCTGATAGGTCAACTGGCACTCTGAAAGGTCAACTGGCACTCTGAAAGGTCAACTGGCACTCTGAAAGGTCAACTGGCACTCTGATAAGTCAACTGGTACACTGATAGGTCAACTGGTACTCTGAAAGGTCAACTGGCACTCTGATAGGTCACCTGGCACTCTGATAAGTCAACTGGCAATCTGATAGGTCACCTGCACTCTGATAGGTCAACTGGCACTCTGATAGGTCACCTGGCACTCTGATAAGTTAACTGAAACTCTGATAGGTCACCTGGCACTCTGATAGGTCAACTGGCACTCTGATAGGTCACCTGGCACTCTGATAAGTAAACTGGCACACTGATAGGTCAACTGGCACTCTGATAGGTCAACTGGCACTCTGAAAGGTCAACTGGCACTCTGAAAGGTGAACTGGCACTCTGAAAGGTCAACTGGCACTCTGATAAGTCAACTGGTACACTGATAGGTTAACTGGTACTCTGAAAGGTCAACTGGCACTCTGATAGGTCACCTGGCACTCTGATAAGTCAACTGGCAATCTGATAGGTCACCTGCACTCTGATAGGTCAACTGGCACTCTGATAGGTCACCTGGCACTCTGATAAGTTAACTGAAACTCTGATAGGTCACCTGGCACTCTGATAGGTCAACTGGCACTCTGATAGGTCAACTGGCACTCTGATAGGTCAACTGGCACTCTGATAAGTCAACTGGCACCCGGATAGGTCAACGGGCACTATGATAGGTCAACTGGCACTCTGATAGGTCAACTGGCACTCTGATATGTCAACTGGCACTCTGATAAGTAAACTGGCACCCTGATAGGTCAACTGGCCCTCTGATAAGTAAACTGGCACCCTGATAGGTCAACTGGCATTCTGATAGGTCAACTGGCCCTCTGAAATACCAACTGGCACACTGATAGGTCAACTGGCACTCTGATAGGTCACCTGGCACTCTGATAGGTCAACTGGCACTCTGATAGGTCAACGGGCACTCTGATAAGTAAACTGGCATTCTGATAGGTCAACTGGCACTCTCATAGGTCAACTGGCACTCTGATAGGTCAACGGGCACTCTGATACGTCAACGGGCACTCTGATAGGTCAACGGGCACTCTGATAGGTCAACTGGCACTCTGATAGGTCAACGGCCACTCTGATAAGTAAACTGGCATTATGATAGGTCAACTGGCACTCTCATAGGTCAACTGGCACTCTGATAGGTCAACGGGCACTCTGATACGTCAACGGGCACTCTGATAGGTAAACTGGCACTCTGATAGGTCAACTGGCACCTTGATAGGTCAACTGGCACTCTGATATGTCAACTGGCACTCTGAAAGACCAACTGGCACTTTGTGAGCGGTGTCATTGTCACGTGAGGCGTCTATACGTCCCCAAATATTCAACACCATTCATTTCAGGACAAATCAGCCGTAAAAATCTGGTGGATAAAAAAATAAAAAAAAATAACAATGAAGCCCTAGGTAAGGAATCGATCGTAAGATCACCGCGCGGAGATTAGGTGTCCTAACATCTGTACCAGAACTGCTATATGTTCACTTAGAAGTCAACATAAACTGTACTTTGTCGCAACAAATGTTCCAGCGATCAACAGAACAACAACAACAACAACATTGATCTCAGTAGCAACATATTTGGCATCACACAAACACCGACAGTCTGCCAATAACAAAGCCCATAACTGGCAACCCAGCCTGTGTTATTGATAACCCGCTAGAAAACCTTCACCTCTTTCCCGCACCCAACCTTTTTCCACCCTCGTCTATTGTACTCTGACAGAATCAATAGCTACATGAAGCAGCGATAATTACAACCCAGACAAGCTCTAACGCCCTATGTAATCAATACCCAGTTTTTGGTGAGTGGTCGCTCCGTTCTGTCGACACGGTTGTTCCCCTGTAAATGAACGTTTTATCACAGAAAACCAATCATGCAAAACTCTGTTTAACCTGGCGCATTAGGCTCGGACAAATTGTGAAGTAATGTCAGGATTTACTTGCATGCTGTCGATAGTGAGAGCATGGTTCCTCCGGGGCTGACGCAGAACCAATACGACCTGTCTTCCTAATAATGAGCAGTTTTGCTGACACGGAAATGGTGCCAGTTATGAAGCCACAAACATCTGCCCGAGTGTGAAGCCACAAATATCTGCCCGAGTGTGAAGCCACAAATATCTGCCCAGTGTGAAGCCACAAACATCTGGCCGAGTGTGAAGCCACAAACATCTGCCCGAGTGTGAAGCCAAAAACATCTGCCCGAGCGTGAAGCCACAAACATCTGCCCGTGCCTGAAGCCACAAACATCTGCCCGAGCGTGAAGCGACAAACATCTGCCCGAGTGTGAAGCCACAAACATCTTCCCGAGTGTGAAGCCACAAACATCTGCCCGAGTGTGAAGCCACAAACATCTGCCCGAGTGTGAAACCACAAACATCTGCCCGAGTGTGAAGCCACACACATCTGCCCGAGTGTGAAGCCACAAACATCTGCCCGAGCGTGAAGCCACTCTGCCCGAGTGTGAAGCCACAAACATCTGCCCGAGCGTGAAGCCACAAACATCTGCCCGAGTGTGAAGCTACAAATATCTGCCCGAGTGTGAAGCCACAAACATCTGCCCGAGCGGGTCACCACTATTAAGCGAAGCCGTCGAGGCTAGCTGAACGTTGTACCCGCTTCCTTAAATTTAATTTACACTACAAAAACTTTGTCACGGGCATTCTCTTTCTCGAAAGAAAAACGTAAATGCAAGACAAGCGAGAAAGCAAACTAACATAGCGGAACACCCGTAGCCCCCGGACAGTAGACCAGTCCAAAACAGTTATCATTGGAACGTGATTTAGTTTGTTTCGCTTGACTATCGTCGACCTAAATGAACTTTTTTGTTTGTTTTTGACATGGGGGTTGGGGGGGGGGGGGGGGGGGGGGGGAGGCAGAGACTAACCCGACTTGCACATATTCCACAGAAAACTATTGGAGAAAAAAAGGGGTGGGGAGGCATAGTCCTACCTTAAACTATCTGAGCGAGGGGGAAAAAGGGGCGGGTGGAGTAACGTCGGGCGGGGGGAGTAACGTCGGGCGGGGGGAGTAACGTCGGGCGGGGGGAGTAACGTCGGGCGGGGGGAGTAACGTCGGGCGGGGGGAGTAACGTCGGGCGGGGGGAGTAACGTCGGGCGGGGGGAGTAACGTCGGGCGGGGGGAGTAACGTCTGAGGGATTCTGAGCTCTGAAGTTGCTGGTGTCCGTCACCTGGCAGATTTCGGGCTGTGGGACCCCTACAGGTGCTGCTTGAAAAATAAGTGACTGGGTCTCCTAGGATGGGACCTCTTTGATCTCGATGAAAGTAAACAGTTGAACTTGTTTAGAACGAGTAGGATCGGTAATCAGCCAGCTTCTTCTGTCGCACTGGAGGAGTTCAACCCATGACACGGCTGAATGGACAAGTCCAGATGTTGCCAGGCAACCTACACACAGCACTGAAGTTCAACCCATGACACGGCTAAATGGACCAGTCCAGATGTTGCCAGGCAACCTACACACAGCAGTGGAGGAAATTACTGCCCAATTTGTGGTGGAGAAATCACGAGAAATAACGAGAAATAACGAGAAATAACCGAATAATACTTAGGTTTGTAAATATGTTGTGTATTTATGTATGTTGTAAGTATGTGGGTGCATGTGTGTGGGTGTATGTGTAATTGTATATGAGTCTATTTGTGATGTGGATGTGTGTGTGTATGTATATTATGTATGCAAGTATGTATGTATGCAGGTATGCAAGTATGTATGTTTGTGGGTGTCTCTAGGTGTGGTTGTATATGTGTGTTTGTATGCATTTGTGTGAATGAATGTGATGGGTGTGTGCATGTATGTGTGTGTATGTATTATCTATATGTGTATGTATGCATGTTGATGCATATATGTAAACATATTTAGCAGTGTAAGTATGTGGGTGTGTGTATGTGTATTTAGGTATGTATGTGTGAAAGTATGTGAGTGTATGTATAGACGTGTGAATGTACGCATCTATGAGTGTGTATGTATGCATGTATGTAGGTGTATGTCTGTGTGTGATTGTATGTGAGTGTAACTGTGTGATTGTGGGCGTATGTGGGTGTCCGTACATGTAATTGTCTGTGTGTGTACACATGTATGCATGTGTAGGTGTGTGTGTCTGGTTTGTGTGTGTGTATGTACGTTCATGTATGTATGTACGTGTTTTATGTATGTGTATGTATGTAGGTGCGTGTATGTATGTGTCACGTATGTCTGTATAAAAGTGTGTATGTATGAGAATGTAAGAGTATGTTTACGTGTGTGTGTGTGTGTGTTTGAGTTTGTACGATTGTGTACACATGATGTGTGTATGCATTATTTTAAAATGTGTATTTCTTTATTATATTCATAACACGCTTTATTGATACAGGCATTGGTGCTCTGAAAGATGAGTGCGAGAAGGGCCGAATGCCAGACGGGCCTGCGAGACCAATTTGTAACCCTTTGAAAATGAAGTTTGTTCGTTCGTTCGTTCGTTCCCTCTCTCCTTCTGTAGCTAGGTCTTCTGGTCACTTATCTTGTGCCAGTATCATCGCCTGTCTCCACGTATGTCACATGTGCCCCTCTCCCAGTGATCGATTACGTAACAATTGCCAAGAAACCGATCACTCTCTCTCTCTCCGGAAAGACGACACGCCAGGCCCATGAATATTGAAAGCCGAGAGGACAAAACTGGCGGAAGCGTTCCTGCAGAGTGACCCCGGGGGGTCACTGACAAGTGTGCACACCGGCATGCCGGGGCGGCCCAAAAAGACACATACAACCCATAGTCAGTGGGTCACTGACAAGTGTACACCAGCATATAGGGGCGGCTCCAAGAGGACACATACAGCCCCATAGTCAGTGGGTCACTGACAAGTGTGCACCAGCATATAGGGGCGGCTTTAAGAAGACACATACAACCCCATAGTTAGGGGGTTACTGACAAGTGAACACCACAGCATGCAGGGACGGCTCCATAGTTAGGGGGTTACTGACAAGTGAACACCACAGCATGCAGGGACGGCTCCATAGTTAGGGGGTTACTGACAAGTGAACACCACAGCATGCAGGGACGGCTCCATAGTTAGGGGGTTACTGACAAGTGAACACCACAGCATGCAGGGACGGCTCCATAGTTTAGGGGGTTACTGACAAGTGAACACCACAGCATGCAGGGACGGCTCCATAGTTAGGGGGTTACTGACAAGTGAACACCACAGCATGCAGGGACGGCTCCATAGTTAGGGGGTTACTGACAAGTGAACACCACAGCATGCAGGGACGGCTCCATAGTTAGGGGGTTACTGACAAGTGAACACCACAGCATGCAGGGACGGCTCCATAGTTAGGGGGTTACTGACAAGTGTACACCACAGCATGCAGGGACGGCTCCATAGTTAGGGGGTTACTGACAAGTGTACACCACAGCATGCAGGGACGGCTCCATAGTTAGGGGGTTACTGACAAGTGTACACCACAGCATGCAGGGACGGCTCCATAGTTAGGGGGGTTACTGACAAGTGTACACCACAGCATGCAGGGGCGGCTCCATAGTTAGGGGTTACTGACAAGTGTACACCACAGCATGCAGGGACGGCTCCATAGTTAGGGGGGTTACTGACAAGTGTACACCACAGCATGCAGGGGCGGCTCCATAGTTAGGGGGTTACTGACAAGTGTACACCACAGCATGCAGGGGCGGCTCCATAGTTAGGGGGTTACTGACAAGTGTACACCACAGCATGCAGGGACGGCTCCATAGTTTAGGGGGTTACTGACAAGTGTACACCACAGCATGCAGGGACGGCTCCATAGTTAGGGGGTTACTGACAAGTGTACACCACAGCATGCAGGGACGGCTCCATAGTTAGGGGGTTACTGACAAGTGTACACCACAGCATGCAGGGACGGCTCCATAGTTAGGGGGTTACTGACAAGTGTACACCACAGCATGCAGGGGCGGCTCCATAGTTAGGGGGTTACTGACAAGTGTACACCACAGCATGCAGGGACGGCTCCATAGTTAGGGGGTTACTGACAAGTGTACACCACAGCATGCAGGGACGGCTCCATAGTTAGGGGGTTACTGACAAGTGTACACCACAGCATGCAGGGGGCGGCTCCATAGTTAGGGGTTACTGACAAGTGTACACCACAGCATGCAGGGACGGCTCCATAGTTAGGGGGTTACTGACAAGTGTACACCACAGCATGCAGGGACGGCTCCATAGTTAGGGGGTTACTGACAAGTGTACACCACAGCATGCAGGGACGGCTCCATAGTTAGGGGCTTTCTCTGCCGCGACAAGTCCTGTCTGCAGCCACTCTGATAACAAGGCAGAACGTTTCAACATACGACCACGATCTCTCTCTCTCTCTCTCTCTCTCTCTCTCTCTCTCTCTCTCTCTCTCTCTCTCTCTCTCTCTCTCTCTCTCTCTCTCTCTCTCTCTCTCTCTCTCTCTCTCTCTCTCTCTCTCTCTCTCTCTCTCTCTCTCTCTCTCTTTCACTCACTCTGTCTGTCTCTCTCCTTTCTTTCTGTCTCACCGACACACTAAAACGGAATAAAACACCACATACACACAAAGAGATGCAAGGACAGAATACAAGTTAGCCACACCCTGACGTGAAACTAGTGACGCACTTCACAATTAATATCGTCAGCCATTTCCATAGCCACACCAGCACCAGCGAAGGGCAGCCACACCACGACCAGCCACACAGCCAGGCCAACAAGCCACACCACGACCAGCCACACAGCCAGGCCAACAAGCCACACCACGACCAGCCACACAGCCAGGCCAACAAGCCACACCACGACCAGCCACGCCACGACCAGCCACACCACGACCAGCCACACAGCCAGGTCAACAAGCCACACAGCCAGGCCAACAAGCCACACAGCCAGGCCAACAAGCCACACCACGAACAGCCACACAGCCAGGCCAACAAGCCACACCACGACCAGCCACACCACGACCAGCCACACAGCCAGGCCAACAAGCCACACAGCCAGGCCAACAACGGCACGCAGGCGTGAGAGGTGAGTACTAGCTCACTGACGGTCGCCAGGAATCAATGCGCCACTCAGTGACAACCAACCTTTACAAAAGTAAGCCACAAAACTCTCTGCGCTATTGACTAAAAACCTGCTCAACCGCATGGATGTTCTGGGTTTAATTCTTCACAGGATATTTTCTTGTTCATTCTCAGCACGGGAATCAGACGTCAAAGTTTGAATGAGTTTTTCTAGGGGCAATCCACGACAAGTGAGTCTTGAGTTTTACACGTGTGTCTAGTCCGTGTCTATTGCTGACAAAACGTTAATATGTTATTTACAAATCGGTTAAATGAAGCAACACGTGTTGCAGGCTTCACGTATACTGGGTGGCTTGATTACGAAATGTTGTAACTAGCTATATTTACTTTGCGCTATTCAGACAGCAAGTGAGACAATGAAATGCAACTGTTACAACTCTGGTTGGAGACGGTTGGTTGGATGTACTTCAAACTGGAGCCGGCAAACTCTCCTGTCGTAGGAACACACAATTTAGTGTATTGTTGTGTAGATAAGCAGACTCAACTAAATGTGGTCTGTTGTTGTTCACTACTATCTTGTTCAACTAAATGTTGTCTTTTGTTGTGTAGATAAGCAGACTCAACTAAATGTGGTCTTTTGTTGTGTAGATAAGCAGACTCAACTAAATGTGGTCTTTTGTTGTGTAGATAAGCAGACTCAACTAAATGTGGTCTTTTGTTGTGTAGATAAGCAGACTCAACTAAATGTTGTCTTTTGTTGTGTAGATAAGCAGACTCAACTAATGTGGTTTTTGTTGTGTAGATAAGCAGACTCAACTAAATGTGGTCTTTTGTTGTGTAGATAAGCAGACTCAACTAAATGTTGTCTTTTGTTGTGTAGATAAGCAGACTCAACTAAATGTGGTCTTTTGTTGTGTAGATAAGCAGACTCAACTAAATGTGGTCTTTTGTTGTGTAGATAAGCAGACTCAACTAAATGTTGTCTTTTGTTGTGTAGATAAGCAGACTCAACTAAATGTGGTCTTTTGTTGTGTAGATAAGCAGACTCAACTAAATGTGGTCTTTTGTTGTGTAGATAAGCAGACTCAACTAAATGTGGTCTGTTGTTGTTCACTACTATCTTGTTCAACTAAATGTTGTCTTTTGTTGTGTAGATAAGCAGACTCAACTAAATTTGGTCTTTTGTTGTGTAGATAAGCAGACTCAACTAAATGTGGTCTGTTGTTGTTCACTACTATCTTGTACAACTAAATGTTGTCTGTTGTTGTGTAGATAAGCAGACTCAACTAAATGTGGTCTTTTGTTGTGTAGATAAGCAGACTGAACTAAATGTGATCTATTGTTGTGTAGATAAGCAGACTGAACTAAATGTGATCTATTGTTGTGTAGATAAGCAGACTCAACTAAATGTGGTCTGTTGTTGTGTAGATAAGCAGACTCAACTAAATGTGGTCTGTTGTTTTGTCTACTATCTTGCATA
>CAJHNH020002324.1:919908-929279 GCA_905116865.2 Candidula unifasciata | reverse complement strand
TGCTCACGCAGACACATATACACACACAGACACACACAAGCAGCACATTCATACACACAGGCACATACACGGATAAACCAAGAGAGAGAGAGAGAGAGAGAGAGTTGAGTCAAGAATTGACATCACAGCACTCGGGACATTCCCATGTGTGCTCCATTCTCATCTTCAGCAGCCAGCGCAGAGAGAGAGAGAGAGTGAGTGAGAGAGAGAGAGAGAGAGAGAGAGAGAGAGAGAGAGAGAGAGAGGCGAATAAGTTGCATGAGATAGAAAAACTGGTAGAGAATATAGACAGACAGGTATAACAGACAGATAGATCAGGGAGTGAAGTTCAAACTAGAGACAGACTTGCAGATAAATCATAATCTATTTCTAGCGAACGAAAGAATAAGAAGATCAGACATAGAGCTGTTGTCATAGTGTTGTTGCGATAGATTTGTTGCAGTAGATATGCTGCGTTAGAGATGGTGCAACAGAGTTGTTACAATGTTGTGATTGAGCTGTTGCAATGCGGCTGCTACGATAAGGTTGTTGAAATCGGTTTGTTGCGATGGTGTTTTTGCTACATAGTTGCGATACTGCAATATACTTGTTGAGATAAAGATGTTGCTATAGAGTTGTTGCAATAGAATTGTTGCGATATAGTTGTTGCGATACATATGTGCGATATCGTTCTTGAGACAGAGATGCTACGAACTATGTGATAGCTTTCAGTGTTGAGTGGTATTATGCACTCGGGGCCGCTCGCCCAATGTGGGGTGAAAAACAACTCTCCGTCCCCTTCAGCGAGTTATGAGCTAGAAATCGATATCGTAGCACTTGGGGCATTCACAGAAATGTCGCGTCCCCGTAGTCACAGACGGCCTAGATTAGCAGAACTAACGATACTAGTTTTAGTCTGGTTATATATCCGTCTTTCCTCTTTCTTCTGAGTGCTATCTACTAGATCTTCAAAATGCTCCAATTTACAGCATTCTTTCTAGATCCTTTTTGAAGATACGATTTCTCTTTCTCCCTTATTTCGTTCGTTAGTTTGTTTTATGAGAGAATTCGGCCTCGTTCAACCAGCTGAAAAAAAAGCTTTGGCTATAATCGTGGCCTTATTGTTTGTCCCATTTTCCTTCATTCGTCTGCGTTCGCCCTTAACAGGCGGTTGGCATGTTGTGGTGTTTGTTCACAGCTAGGTGGCGATATGTGTGTCTTACCCCCAACACATTCTATTTCAAAAACTTGGTAACCGCTCTCTTTAATGACGTGCTTGCACAAAGGCAGAAGATCGTACTTCTCACCTCTCACTCTTTCCGTGTGTAGAGATGTGATATTTTTCCTCTGTTTGAGTGACCTGTGTGTCCGCCTAGGGCTCTTCTATGCCAAGTGAACTGTCCGGTTCTAATCCCCAGAGAGGTAAATAATTCGATCCCAGCTGCAGGCTGTTTGACAATGATTTCGGCAATGTGTCTAGAGTCTACTGTTCAAAATCAGTGGAATATTATTTATTCTAAAATTTTCTTTCATCGCCTTCAGAGGCATATAAGGCCGAGACAAATTGTCGCCATTGAATTCAATCCTCAGCCATCCTCTCTGTTTGGAGTTTTATCCTTCGCGTAGACTAGAGTTCCGCCTCAAAAGTTCGCCTCCAAGGGCCTCTGGGTCTGCCTCTTCCTCTCTGTCCTTGTGGTGTCCATTGCATTGCCTGTATCGGCCATTTCTTTTTCTTCATTCTGAGGACGTGTCCAATCCATCTCTTTCTTCGTTTTTTAATTTTTTAATTTTTTTTTTTTATTTTTAAATTTACAATTTCTAAGCCTGTCATTTGTTGTAATCTAGAATTGTTGATTTTAGCTTCCCATGTGAACCCCAACAATCTTCTGAGAAATCTTTCCTCAAAACTTCTGAGCATGTTCTCTATCTTTCTGTCTGTTTTCCAAGTTTCTGCTCCACAGAAGAGAACTGTCCTAACGCATGTTTTGTATAGCCAGAGTTTAGTTTTAGTAGATGTTTGAATTGCAGACACTCTGAAGTCTATTCTAAGCAGTGTTTGCTTTTGCAATTCTCTGTTTGATTTCAACCACTACATTCCATCCGAGCAGATTTTGATTCCCAGGTCAGTGAAGTCAGTTACTGTTTCCAAACCTACATTATCTATTACTATTTACGGTGGATTACTTTCATGGTTTTTCTCCATCGATTTTGTTTCATTGACAGTGCTTCTTAACCCAGTCTGTTGTTTTGTTTCTGTGATCTTATCTGTCTTGTGTTGCAGATGTTCTTTACGTTGTCTGGTGACACATATATCATCTTCACAGTCCAAATCTTCCAGGTGGTCGAGTAGGTTCCACTGAAGGCCCGTCCGTGTGCCCGTGGTTGCTTTATTCATTAAAAAATATATTACTTTGAGAAACAAGAAAGCTGACAGAATGCACCGTTGACGGACTCCAGATATTACATGGAAGTATTCTTTTTCTATTCATCCTATTTTCATTGTGCACTGGTATCCTTCGTAGAGTCCTTGAAATATGTTTATAAGTTTATCTGGTAACCCATAGGCAGCAAGGATCCTTCCCACCAGTGTTCTATCTAGACTGTCAAAGGCCTTTTTAAAGTCTATAAAGTTTGTACTTAATGTGGCATTCCACTCTAAAGCTTGTTCCAAAGTATTTCTGTGAGTGAGAATATGATCACAGCAGTTTCTTAAAATTGGGTTGTTTTTCCCCTGCTCGCCGACAAATTCAGTTATAAAATATTTACAACTCATTGCGCATTGAGATAATGATAAGTAGCTTGCTTCCTATGAATATGTGGTGTGTCTCATGCAGTTGTATAATTGCACCTTTTGGTTTATCGTGATTGCTGCCTCCATCAAATATGAATAGTAATTCTAATGACAGCTCATGGATGTTAGCACCCGTGGCAGCTGTGCATTTGATGCGGGTGCTAGCTGTAGAATTTTGTCGAGACTGCTATCTGACTTTCACATAGGACAGTTGGTGGACATTTTGTGTGAATTTCACTGGCACTAGAAAGGCGCAATTATAATATGAAGCGAATCTGAAAACAATGGACCATGTCTTGTATTTGCCACCGTTTTATTTCACTGCTACCAAGCGACCCTTATTATCAATGTATTTACTGAATGGCCAGGAAACGCATAAAAATCAAACTAAGAGGTAGACAAACACGCAAAAGCTTTTTGCCTGGCGGACTTATTTCAGTAACTGTCAAATGTCGCTGACACGTCAATACTCGAATTTTCTTTTTCGTGATGAGATGGAAAAGTGAGTTGTCATTTTCTATAAGTGGGACGTCGAATTTTGGGACTGAAGATTTGAGAAGTCATAGTTACCAATGAAGTCTGAGTCTGAGTATGTTGACAGCGGAAAGAAGCGGGAGCCTAGATTTGTGGAGGAAACGTAAGAAACCTGGCGCAATCTCAGCCTGTTGATATTTTCTTATAGTACGCTATATTGCTTTCAAAAGTCATGATATACTTTCCTGGAAAAAAAAAGTCAGAGCTGGTACACAAATAACTTATGAGTTTTAGCAACCGACATCATAGCATAAGGGACATTCCCGAAAGCGCCCTGTCCTTATCTTCAGCAGCAAGCGCAGAGTTCCAATTCTTATGATACCAGTAGCAGCTTGACTGTATGTCCGTCTCACCCAGATCGTCTAATCATATCTAGCTGTCCCATTTATTTGAGACAGTGCTGATCAAATTTGTCGCTCTGTACAGTTTACCAAAGAGTTTTTCAACGATCTAGCTTGTCATGCATCACTTTACCACCAAGTGGTTAAGAACCAGGTTAATCTATCTACCCATTCGTTTCCCAGAACATGGAGATACACATGAGGGAAATACAATCTAAAGAACACCAACTGCCCAGGACCTCAGAAGCAGGAAACACACTGGTATAGAATAACTACCGAGGAAGCAGTGTGTGTTGCTCTTGGATGCACTAGGGCACCTCCTGTAAATCCATGGCACAGCTCTTGGAAATCCCAACAATGGATAACAGAATCTAACTGTGCAGATCCGCTGCTTTCCTGAAGTTGAAGTCACCGAGGCCCACTACACGAAAAATTATTCAAACTCAAAAAGAACTGATTTAAACGAGGTAAATCGTAGACAGGTCATGCTGTCGAATTTGTACAAACTGGTCAGTAAATCGGAGCACGGAAATTGTATGGGCGTTCACAGTGAGCTCAAGGGGGAAACCAGTAGGGGAAAAAATGAAGCTTTGATGTTGCACCTAGAAGGCTCGCAATGGAAGCTATCAGCGCCTTAGCACGACTGGTTACTCAGGAAGTGAACAAGCGAGCATATTTAGCGACTCGGTGAATGTAGTCAAGAAAGTCCAGGTTGCCTTCCTCAGACAAGAATGGATTATATCATTAAGCGAACAGCTGACTTGACCTTCATCTGTGTGTCGGGTCATGCAGGTTTACGAGGCAACGAGCGTGCAGATTATCTGGCAGACACCACAGAAACGATTTTATCAATACTATTTGCTGCATCTGCCTCGAAAACGAGTACGGCAAAAGGATGACTCTGTATCCCTATCCAGGATTATGGACATGGGGGTGCAACATGGAGCTGCAAGAAATTAGAATTTCACAACAGGGACAATACATTTGACTAATCAACAAAGAACAGGCGCCATCAATCGTCTTACATTTATAGAGCTTCTATAAAAAGAGAGATTTGATGTCTATTTGATATTTATGTATAGAATGAATTATTTTTATTATTATCGTCATTATTATCACTGCTATTGCTACGTTCACAACTGCTGCTGCTGCTTCTACTACCACCACTACTACTACTACCACCACCACCACTTCTACTACTGCCACTACCACCACCACTATTACTTCTTCTACTACTACTACTACTACTACCAATACTGCAACTACTACTACTACCACTACTACTACGCACTACCACTACTACTATTACCACTACTACCACCACTACCACTACTACTACTACTATTACCACTACTACTACTAATACCACTACTACTACCCTCACCACCACTACTACTACTATCACCACCACTACTTCTACTACTACTATCACTGTTGATATTTCTACCAACACTACTGTGTTTTCTTCTTCTTTCATTGTGTCTGTTAGCACCGTAACCTGTAACACAATACCAAAAGTCAACTTACTCCATAATTCAAAAGCTCTGGATCCCGCTACGAGCAAGCCAATTAGCGAATCCCACAAGGCAAGCGGTACAGTATTAACTAGATAAATACCAGCTCTTCTATCTCACGAGGACAGCGGTACAGTATGAACTAGATAAACAGCAGCTCTTCTATCTCACGAGGCAAGCGGTGCAGTATTAACTAGATAAATAGAAGCTCTTCAATCTCACGAGGCGAGCGGTACAGTATTAACTAGATAAATACCAGCTCTTCTATCTCACGAGGCGAGCGGTACAGTATTAACTAGATAAATACCAGCTCTTCTATCTCACGAGGCAAGCGGTACAGTATTAACTAGATAAATAGAAGCTCTTCTATCTCACGAGGCGAGCGGTACAGTATTAACTAGATAAATACCAGCTCTTCTATCTAACGAGGCCAGCGGTACAGTATCAACTAGATAAATACCAGCTCATCTATCTCACGAGGCAAGCGGTACAGTTTAACTAGATAAATAACAGCTCTTCTATCTAACGATTGGGTCATGCGCAAATGCACACAGGACACACATCTAGGCATCAAATGGGTCGACAAAGTTCTCGAAGATCTTGACTTTGCTGACGACCTAGCACTCCTGAGCACAACACATCTAGAAGCTCAGGAAAAAATGGACCGCCTCCAGAAAATTTCAAGCCAAATCGGCCTTCAGGTCAACGCAGCCAAAACGAAAATCATCGATCTTACCAACGAGTCGAAAGACATCAAACTAAAGGATATTGTTCTTGAAAAAATCACCAGCTTCACATACTTAGGGAGCAAGATAACCTCTGCGGGAGATACAACATCAGAAATAACGACTCGAATCGCGTTAGCATCAAGTGCCTTTAAACAAACTGTCAAACATTTGGAAGTCAAGATCACTCAGCAACAACACGAAACTTAAGGTCTTCAATTCCTGTGTGATCCCAGTGCTAACTTATGGTTGTGAGAGTTGGAAATCATCAGTATCAATCGATAAGAAACTAGTCGCTTTCGAGAATAGATGCCTCCGAAAGCTATTGAATGTTCACTGGTCGGACTTTAGGTCCAATACATCTATAAGACAGGAAACAAAACAAAAATATGTGTCTGATTTTATTAGAAAGCGTCGCTGGAATTACATTGGTCACGTACTCAGAATGGACATACAGAGACTTCCCCACCAAGCCTTCATATGGTCACCAGAGTGTAAAAGAAAACAGAGAAGACCAAAAGAAACTCTCCGTAGAACCATCACAAGGGAGAGCTCAACCATAGGTCTCAGTCGCACTCAGGACCTACATCAAGTGGCAAAGAACCGACAGACGTGGAAAGCTATGACCTCTGCCCTATGCGCCATCTTTGGCACAAGAGGAATAACTAACTAACTAACTATCTAACGAGGCAAGCGGTACAGTATCTACTAGATAAATAGCAGCTCTTCTATCCCACGAGGTAAGCGGTACAGTATCTACTAGATAAATACCAGCTCTTCTATCTAACGAGGCGAGCGGTACAGTATTACTAGATAAATAGCAGCTCCTTTAACGAGGTAAGCGGTACAGTATCTACTAGATAAATAGCAGCTCTTCTATCTAACGAGGCGAGCGGTACAGTATTAACTAGATAAATAGCAGCTCCTTTAACGAGGTAAGCGGTACAGTATCTAACTAGATAAATAGCAGCTCTTTAACGAGGTAAGCGGTACAGTATCTACTAGATAAATAGCAGCTCTTCTATAACGAGGTAAGCGGTACAGTATCTACTAGATAAATAGCAGCTCTTCTATCTCACGAGGACAACACGAGCGAAATAAATAACTTAACTAGGTACTACCAATGGCATCCAACAGCGTCACAAGACACATACATGACTGGGGGTGAGGGGTGGATAGACTGGCCGGTTCTGTACCACTTGGTGGTGAACTGATACTTGACAAGCCATTTGTTGTAAGGCCGCTTTAGGGCGAGGAACAGTGCAGAGGCACAAACAGATCGTCACGGTTTGAGGAGAATGGTGCTGCGAGTAATCTTCTTTTTCGTCGTCTTCTTCTTCTTCGCGTTCACCGGCTGTAAACTCTTGCGGAAAGTTCTGGTTGTTCGACCACTTCTGGACTGCAGTCCTGTTTCAGAACCTCAGTGTTGCGTGTGCATCCGATTTGACAGATCTGAGTTATTTGTGTGCAGACTGTTGGTTCCTTGCTTCCCAGGTAAAGGCACTCCGACTTCGAAGAAAGCTCCCAATTTGTCTACTCTTACGATATGCTTTTGGGTAGGCAGTGGGTCTATTCTTGTTTTCCCTATAATAGGGCCCCACACAGAAAGCTGAGAAGACTGACCAGGGGATCTGTCCGAAACTCAACACCCAAGGAAAGGCGAGACGGATCCACAATCAGACGTGTACTGGTAACACAGGAATTGGAACTCTGCGCTAGACGGAGCACTTATGGGATGTCCGTAGTGCTGTGATGTCGATTCTTTATTCAACATTAAACACGGGGTCAGTGGAGCTCCCCTCGGCACACTTTTTATATTATAGGGGCTTAAGCCTTGTTTAAGTGCGCAACATTTATTATTCTATGTGTATGATTACTATTATGTGTATTGTGGCAAAATTAGAACAACACATTTGAAATAGTTTGAAATGAATAAAGACCTACGTAAAAATAAACTTCTATACATGTTAGATAGGCCGCGTTTCTTCTTCTTGCTGTTCAGCTGCGCTAAACTCAGGGGGAAAGTCCTGATTGTTCGCACTTTTTCGGTCCAAAGTTTTGTTCCAGAAATTGAGTTTTGTCTGCACATGTATTTTAGAGGTCTGTCATTTTGTATTCAGACTGTTGGCTCCTTGCCTCTCAGACAGACGTACTTCTACTTAGAAGGAAACACATCTAATTAGTAGCCTTTTACGACACTCTTGTTAGGGAGCAGTAGGTCTTTTCCCACCGCACCCCTCCCCTCAATAGATCCTGAAACCCCGACGTCAGAAAAGGGGGACTAAACTTCCTTGCAAATTGCGTACGGGGTGAGGGATTCAATGTATCCGAGTTCCAGGACCCAGCACATCTACTGTCATCAGACTCAGCCTTGAATGGACACCAGATACAATCCGGGGAAGTAAAGGCGGATGTTGACCACATCAGCCACCGAGTGTCGATCGGTCTTTAAAACATAGGTCTGGGGATAGATCGCCTGGAAGCGTGGGAAAGTGTTTTTTACTGACTTACTGGCTGAATGACTGACCTACTGACTGACTTACTTACCTACTGACTGACTTACTTACTGACTGACTGACTTACTGACTTACTGACTGACTGACTGACTGACTAACTGACTGACTGACTGACTAACTGACTAACTGACTAACTGACTAACTGACTACTGACTAACTAACTGACTAACTAACTAACTACTAACTGACTGACTGACTGACTAACTACTACTAACTAACTGACTAACTAACTAACTAACTGACTAACTGACTAACTAACTGACTAACTAACTAACTAACTAACTACTGACTAACTAACTAACTGACTGACTAACTACTAACTGACTGACTAACTAACTAACTGACTAACTGACTGACTAACTAACTAACTGACTAACTGACTGACTGACTAACTAACTAACTGACTGACTAACTAACTAACTGACTGACTACTAACTGACTACCTGACTGGCTAACTAACTGACTAGCTAACTAACTGACTAACTTGACTGACTGACTGACTGACTGACTGACTGACTGACTGACTAGCTAACTGACTGACTAAATGACTGACTAACTGACTAACTGACTGACTAACTGACTAACTGACTACTAACTGACTGACTAACTGACTGACTGCTGCTGACTACTGACCTGACTGACTGACTGCCTGACTAACTGACTAACTAACTGACTGACTAACTAACTGACTGACTAACTGACTGCCTGACTAACTGACTAACTAACTGACTGCCTGACTAACTGACTAACTAACTGCCTGCCTGACTAACTGACTGACTAACTGCCTGCCTGACTAACTGACTGACTAACTGCCTGCCTGACTAACTGACTGACTAACTGACTGCCTGACTAACTGACTACTGACTGACTGACTGACTGACTGACTGAACTACTGACTAACTGACTGACTGACTGACTGACTGACTGACTGACTAACTGCCTGCCTGACTGACTGACTACTGGACTGACTG
>CAJHNH020002324.1:779908-914908 GCA_905116865.2 Candidula unifasciata | reverse complement strand
GCTCTATTCCCACAGCACCTGATCAGACCGATGATGAACTCAAGTACTCTCCTGGAACAAGATCTGGCTGCTTCAATATCTGGGTGGTGTCATTGATTCCTGAGCTCCATTCAATGAACTCTTGTTGATCTATTCACTATTATATGTATATATTGTACCGATTACATGCACACATTTTCATTGCTGACTTGGGTGTCCCTATTTCACCATTCTAACTGTCTAGCTCTGATGATTGTGTGAGCAATAAGTGTTATATGTGTTAACATGGTTATGATAGTAGACTATCATAACCTGGGAGCTATCTTTTTATAGTAGTGGGGGTGTCAAGCCAAGTGAGCCTAGGAATATTATATTTTTTGTAGTGCCAAAACTTGAGTTGCCCTACTCCTGAAATAAGTTGAGCGTATATTGGCCACGGGGCATTCCTTAGACCAATACGAGCCAACGACTCAACATAATTCTTTCAGAGTGCTGTTGGTTCTTAAGAAGAAATCCTTAAATCAGGCAAGCGACAGGAGCGATATGTGACACTATTCTTGTTTTCCCCACAGTGGGATTCTGGAACTGACACGGGTACTAACATAAAAGTGATGACTTAGAAAAACTGCTAAATGAATAAGAAGAGACAAAACTAAAATTTAAGAATGCAGATGAAGATTAGGCCTGTAATCTATCATATAGTTTATTCAAAAGAAACAGGTGCGATGGTTTGGTCATCTGACGAGAGTGCCGTGGTAGCAACTGCTACAGATAGTCACGCTGAAGAAGTATAATGGACAGAGAGCAAGGTGGAAGACCAGGCTAAGGATGGAACGATGGCATCAAGAACAGCCTGAGAGAAATCAAAAGGACCAAAGTATACAACAGTTTCTAGAAGAAGTCATAAGATCATTGCATCTACACCAACACTTCAATGAAGTCTTTTTCTTCTTCGCTTTCACCGACTGTAAACTCTTGGGGAAAGTTCTAGCTGTTCGTCCACTTCCAGATCAGGTGGGAGAACGCATAGCTGGAGCAGCTCACATTGTTGTTGGATAGAATATGAGTCCACAGACAAATAATATTGTTGTTATATAGAATATGAGTCTACAAACATTATTGTTGTTAGAATATGAGTCTCCAGACAAAGATTATTGTTGTTATATAGAATATGCGTCTACAGACGAACATTATTGTTGTTATATAGAATATGAGTCTACAGACATACATTATTGTTGTTATAAAGAATATGAGTCTACAGACAAAGATTATTGTTGTTATATAGAATATGAGGCTACAGACAGACATTATTGTTGTTATAAAGAATATGAGTCTACAGACAAAGATTATTGTTGTTATATAGAATATGAGGCTACAGACAGACATTATTGTTGTTATAAAGAATATGAGTCTACAGACAAAGATTATTGTTGTTATATAGAATAAGAGTCTACAGACGAACATTATTGTTGTTATATAGAATATGAGTCTACAGACAAAGATTATCGTTGTTATATAGAATATGAGTCTAGAGACGAACATTATTGTTGATAGAATATGAGTCTCCAGACAAAGATTATCGTTGTTATATAGAATATGAGTCTACAGACAAAGATTATTGTTGTTATATAGAATATGAGTCTACAGACAGACATTATCGTTGTTATATAGAATATGAGTCTACAGACATACATTATTGTTGTTATATAGAATATGAGTCTACAGACATACATTATTGTTGTTACATAGAATATGAGTCTACAGACAGACATTATTGTTGTTATATAGAATATGAGTCTACAGACAAAGATTATTGTTGTTATATAGAATATGAGTCTACAGACGAACATTATTGTTGTTATATAGAATATGAGTCTACAGACGAACATTATTGTTGTTATATAGAATATGAGTCTACAGACATACATTATTGTTGTTATATAGAATATGAGTCTCCAGACATACATTATTGTTGTTATATAGAATATGAGTCTCCAGACAAAGATTATTGTTGTTATAAAGAATATGAGTCTACAGACAGACATTATTGTTGTTATATAGAATATGAGTCTACAGACAAACAATATTGTTGTTATATAGAATATGAGTCTACAGACAAAGATTGTTGTTGTTGGATAGAATATGAGTCTACAGACAGACATTATTGTTGTTATATAGAATATGAGTCTACAGACAGACATTATTGTTGTTATAAAGAATATAAGTCTACAGACAAAGATTATTGTTGTTATATAGAATATGAGTCTACAGACAGACATTATTGTTGTTATAAAGAATATGAGTCTACAGACAAAGATTATTGTTGTTATATAGAATATGCGTCTACAGACGAACATTATTGTTGTTATATAGAATATGAGTCTCCAGACAGACATTATTGTTGTTATATAGAATATGAGTCTACAGACAAAGATTATTGTTGTTATAAAGAATATGAGTCTACAGACAGACATTATTGTTGTTATATAGAATATGAGTCTACAGACAAAGATTATTGTTGTTATATAGAATATGAGGCTACAGACAGACATTATTGTTGTTATATAGAATATGAGTCTACAGACAAAGATTATTGTTGTTATATAGAATATGAGTCTACAGACAAACATTATTGTTGTTATATAGAATATGAGTCTACAGACAAAGATTATTGTTGTTATATAGAATATGAGTCTACAGACAGACATTATCGTTGTTATATAGAATATGAGTCTACAGACATACATTATTGTTGTTATATAGAATATGAGTCTACAGACATACATTATTGTTGTTACATAGAATATGAGTCTACAGACAGACATTATTGTTGTTATATAGAATATGAGTCTACAGACAATGATTATTGTTGTTATATAGAATATGAGTCTACAGACGAACATTATTGTTGTTATATAGAATATGAGTCTCCAGACATACATTATTGTTGTTATATAGAATATGAGTCTCCAGACAAAGATTATTGTTGTTATAAAGAATATGAGTCTACAGACAGTCATTATTGTTGTTATATAGAATATGAGTCTACAGACAGACATTATTGTTGTTATATAGAATATGAGTCTACAGACAAAGATTGTTGTTGTTAGATAGAATATGAGTCTACAGACAGACATTATTGTTGTTATATAGAATATGAGTCTACAGACAGACATTATTGTTGTTATAAAGAATATGAGTCTACAGACAAAGATTATTGTTGTTATATAGAATATGAGTCTACAGACAGACATTATTGTTGTTATAAAGAATATGAGTCTACAGACAAAGATTATTGTTGTTATATAGAATATGCGTCTACAGACGAACATTATTGTTGTTATATAGAATATGAGTCTACAGACGAACATTATTGTTGTTATATAGAATATGAGTCTACAGACGAACATTATTGTTGATATATAGAATATGAGTCTCCAGACAGACATTATTGTTGTTATATAGAATATGAGTCTACAGACAAAGATTATTGTTGTTATAAAGAATATGAGTCTACAGACAGACATTATTGTTGTTATATAGAATATGAGTCTACAGACAAAGATTATTGTTGTTATATAGAATATGAGGCTACAGACAGACATTATTGTTGTTATATAGAATATGAGTCTACAGACAAAGATTATTGTTGTTATATAGAATATGCGTCTACAGACGAACATTATTGTTGTTATATAGAATATGAGTCTCCAGACAGACATTATTGTTGTTATATAGAATATGAGTCTACAGACAAAGATTATTGTTGTTATATAGAATATGAGGCTCCAGACATACATTATTGTTGTTATATAGAATATGAGGCTACAAACAAACATTACTGTTGTTGCATAGAATATGAGTCCAGAGACAAACTTTATTGTTGTTATATAGAATATGAGTCTACTTACAAACGGTATTATTGTTGTATAGTATTCGAATCTATATAAAAACAATATTTGTGTTGTATAGAATGTGAGTCTACATACAAACGTCATTATTGTTCTATAGTATATGAGTCTACATACAAACAGTAATATTGTTGTATAGAATTCGAATCGACATACAAACATTATTGTTGTTGCATAGAATATGACTCTGCATAGAAACTTTATTGTTGTTGCATAGAATTCGAATCTACATACAAGTGAGTCTACATACAAACATTATTGTTGTTGCATAGAATATGACTCTGCATAGAAACATTATTGTTGTTGCATAGAATATGAGTCTGCATAGAAACATTATTGTTGTTGTATAGAATTCGAATCTACATACAAACATTATTATTGTTGTATAGAATATGAGTCTACATACAAACACAGCTGCTGCTGTGTGAAACGTGAGTCTACATACAAACAATACTTTTGTTTATAGAATATGAATGACAAACATAGTTGCTGCTATATAAAATGTGTGTACACGTTAAACGTAGCTGCGCAAAATAAAACGAGTGTCAGTATACAAACATAGTTGCTGTTATATGAAACGCCAGCTGGTGTGCATACAGAGTTGCTGTTTGGAGAATACAAGATGCAAGACGTATGAGCATAGCTGTTATATAAAACACCAGTAGGTGCACACACAGAGTTGTTACTATGAGACTGCAAGATAGAAGACATATGGACAGGGCTGTTATTTTGAAACTCCAGCAGGTGCACATACAGAGCTGCTGTTACGAGAACTCAAGCAGCAAAACGTATAGACAGAGCTGTTATTTTGAAACACCAGCAGGTGTACATACAGAGTTTCTGTTACGAGAACTCAGGCAGCAAAACGTATAGACAGAGCTGTTATTTTGAAACACCAGCAGGTGTACATACACAGCTGCTGTTACGAGAACTCTAGCAGCAAAACGTATAGAGCTGTTAAATGGAACACCAGCTGGTGTTCATATAGAGTTTCTGTTATGAAAATGCAAGACGTATGGACAGAGCTGTTATAATCTAGGTCTAGGGCTAGGTTAGTCTGGTCTGGAGTGACCCACGAACGATCAAACAACGATCGGAATTTTTTTCAGTCATAAATTGGGCATACTGACCTATCTTACATTCGGATCTTCTTAGCCATAATCTTTCAGATTGCAAATGTTTTTTATCAATAAAGCATTGTATGCTAATATAACAATAAACAAACAATGAATTTCAAGAATAAAATAACATGAAAAATATATTTAAAACACACACACACACACACACACCAAAGCATGGATGATAATTGCATGCATTCAATTATACATACATAACACCACCAGACATAAAGTGACACATGTGATAGCGTACATGAGAATATCAGCAGACATCACGCACCCACTGCACAACGCTATCAATGATACAAAAGGGATGAGGCTCCTCCTGGATGGACAGGGCAGAAAATCTAACTGCAGCAAGTATGTGACCTAGACGAGATCAGTCACGGAAAGGAAAGGATGGATACAAAAGTAGACATGCATGACTTGTCTAAGGTTGTCATAACACTGGGGAGGTACTGCAGGAGTCAGATACCTGCCATCGTAAACGCCAAGATTAGGGCATTGATTGATCAGCATCCTCGTCTAGAAGACGTCGTCATTTACACAGATGGGTCAGTGAAACGCGGTCAGGATCGGCATGTGCAAACACAGCACAAAGGATGGGGGGCACAATAACAGAGGATAGCGGTGCTTACCAGACAACTACGTCAACCATGACAGAGGTGATACCTGCTGCTTCCAGAGCACTCGCATGAGTAGCAGAACAAGCGACCACACATGCGGTTATCGTTTCCAGCTCCCTGAACGTGCTTCAGAAAATCGAAGGTAGTATACGCCTCAGATGGTTGGAAAGCATTTGAAAATCTCACTTACCTTCAATCATTTGGATCTACACACCTGGGCATGCAGGAGTAAATAGTAATGAAAGAGCCGGCAAGTAATGCACCAATGCAAACGGGAAGAAGCGTGGACAGCGCTCATATAATCAACACTTTACAGACTAAGTTGCGAGATAATGTTGAATCTCTGATGCTAACACGATTGCGTGACAGTTGAGTTAAGCTTGATGAAGCACCTCTTTGCTGTCATCGAGATAAAGACAGGAGACGCTATAACCAACTTCTCATAGGAACAGTCAGCAGAGATACCCTGGAGTGGCTGCTGCATATTAGGACTGAGTACAAATGGGAATGCCCAATGTGCAACGACGTCGATTGTGATAACAAAAATAGGAATAACACACGCTTGCATAGTCTGGCCAAGCACGCCTATTATCTTCTTCTTCTTCTTTCGTTCGCCTGAAATAAGTTGTCTATATCAGCAATTTTGTCTCTCGTATAAATTTTACTGTTGTTGTTAATTTATTCAGTGGTCCATAGAGTTTACGTTCCACTGTTGTTCTTTCTGGCCAAATTCGGTGCAGTCCTGGAGTACATGCTCTGCTGTCTGGGGCACCTTTCCACATGTCTACATGGCTGATACGCCTATCTTGAATTTTGTGTACATGTGGTTACGTAATCGGTTGTGCCCTGTTCTTAGGCGGAGGATAATGACTTGTTCTGATCTGTCCATAATAAAATAGTCGTCTTGTGCTGGGGCTGGTGGTTTCCTGATTGATTTAATGATTCTTTTCTTTTGGTGGTATGTGACTGGTACATCCGGCTGCACTTTTTTGGCACCTTCTCCTGCCAGTTGATCAGCTTTCCCATTTCCAGGCACTCCACAATGTGATGGTTTCCACTGCATTACAACTCTTCGCTGAAGGCTGTGTCAGCAGTGTTTACAATTCTGGTAGTTTCCTAGACTGGAGTGCTTCAAGTACTGATTTATTATGACAGGCTTGTTTTGGGCAATAGGTCTATTCTTTTTCCCCTACACATGGTGTTTGAAACCCATCATCATCACGTGCCCTGTTGACTGGTGTAGGCGTTCACTTATCTCCACAGATCGCTATCCCGTGTTCTCTGGATCAGTTCCACCGATGATATCCCTTCATGCCACCGTCACAGTCCATCTGTCATCATCTCTCTTGGTCTGCCTCTCCCTTTTATGTCTTATGTAAGATAAATAATATAAAGAGGTACAGTTAACGTCGGGTGTCATGACGAACTGAATAACGTCATCGGCACCCTGACTTCCTGGTCGAAGATATGTCGGGAGCCATTGCGACCTTTCCTTGCTGGCGGTGGCTTTCTGAAATGGCACAGAATAATAAATAATAAAATGTCTTAGAAATGAAAACAAAATTTACAAACAAGCATGTATGCATTATAGGTTGAGTAAGTAGCCTGGTTGCGTTGTGCTCTAGAACACTTTAACTGCAAACCGATAAACAACGCGATAAAGTTTAGGACATGTGTTGGTGAAGGGCGATGAACTGTAAAAAAACGAATAGTATTTTCTTCAGATCTAATTTATTTAGTCTTCTTGGTGTTAAATCGGGGGCTTCTCGTCCATGCCAAGTGAGGCTTTCTGTGGAGGCAACCACTGTTATTCGTTAAGGGTAATTCGACTGTGTCCTTAGTAGTGCTTAATCCCTACCAGGACACATTTGGTGGAGCAGTTTTCTTAATCAGGCACACCTCTCGCACACTCGCTGATTTGTCGTCTCCAAGACACATTTGGTGGAGTAGTTCCCTTGATCGGGCACACCAATCGAACACACGCCGATTTATCGTCTTGGGTGCTGATAACATATATGATATGTTAACTTCGTTGTGTCTTCTTGTAAGAGCATAGCAATACACGGGAGACACTCATAAGTAACATCAATTCTATGAGTAATCAGGATAACGGAGAGGACGGGAGAGTCATGATCGCCAACGCCTGCTGTAGGTAGGTAAATAAAACACCCTTTTCACAGCAGTGGCATATCGTGCACATGATGCCACACTTTTGTTGTATAGACCTATTGGCGTTTGGTGAGCGATGTATCGACAATATGCCAATGCCTGGGTGAACCGTAGATTTGTGTTTCTTTTCAATTTTTTCTGATGAGGTGAAACGAATTAGTCGTGCCAGGTGAAAAAAAAATCACAGACTGAGACAGTCGTAAGTAAAGTATGTAGGTGACCCTTGTCCACGCCTTCAAGCGTATTGGGCATATAGGGCTAGACCTATATTTTATAAACTAATCGGCATTCGGTATGTGATGTGGTCAATATCACGCTGGACACACTTGTAAAATGTTCAAAACCTCGTGTTGGGACAACGATCAAGCGAATTAATTTGACGAAAACGTACTTTGGCACACGAAGCTGGCCTCCCAGTGTTTAATAGCGTGAAAGTAGAGAAATATACAAAAACATTGTCATGCAGTCTTTGCAGGGAAACGATCTCAGCACAACACAGGGAAAGATTTTTTTTTTTTTTTTTGTTTAGCTAGTTCTCCCATCGCAGTCACTTTTGTTACTTGCTTGTGACTGAAGTGTCGTGTCCACCATGCGTTTGTCTAAGAGCCAGTTGCTCTTCATTTATTTTTTGTGAATCGAAATACTTCAAGTGTTCTCTGGTCATGGACTTAACTCTTTGAGTCCCAAGGAGCGCATCATACGTTCATAGTTTCCTATTTAAAAGCCCAATGAACGCATGATGCGCCGATTTTACGTTTCTCTTGACTACCCCTTGGACCTGTGATGCTAAACCCGCTGGGACTCAAAGAGTTAATATAAGGCAAACATAGGACACGCCTAAACATATTACATATAGACAGCCTAGGATGGGAGCCGTCGTGGTGTAGCGGCCAGGAATGCCTGCTGGTGGTGGCGGTGGTGTTGTAGACGACAATGATGATGATGTTCAAGATTGCCTGTTTATAAACGTATACATAAAATAATGTTTGAAAGCTGTGGGGTCATAAGGTTAAACGGATCTTGGCGTCCAATTGTTAACCTCTATAAAAATAGATTCATTTATTAGCTTTTTAAATTACTTTACAATTTTTTTTTTTCTATTACCTACGGATTGCAGGACAGCCTTCTTCTGTTTTCGAACATCTATGGGACTCTGAGATTTCGAAGGATATTCCCGGGAAAGTCAAATAACATAGGGACGGGGCGGGGAGGATGGGGGGGGGGGGGGCTAGTTAGTGTTCATTACACGCCCCAACACCTCTATACTATTGGACTTTTCCGGGAATTTTCTACGAAATTTCAGAGTTCCCAAGATAGGGGGAAATATTTAAAGCATATTTTTTATTCTTAGAAAACAAAACAAAAAAATTTCAAACTAATGAATATACGAAGAAAATGGACTAACTTGTCAAAATCTATGGCATCCTGGATCGTCTCGGGTAGCGCTCTGTGAAGCGTCTCCGGCAGAAGCAAAGATAAGAATGCAGCGATTATGCTGACACCCCCAAAAACCAACATAGGCAGTCCTGAGGCAAAAGGTCCTCCAATGAGCATCCCCTAGTTAAAACACGTGAAAGATGTGAACCACAAACTTACAGTTGAGAATCTTCATAAAACCCATCGTTTTTTTTTCCTTGCTGAGAATTCTATGTTGTGAAACTTTGCAAAAGGTAACTTACAAGCAAAGGAAACTGACATATAATAGTTACGCACTTAATTATTTTGTTTTTGTTTTATATTGACATATAATTATTTATATATACGTACGTATGTACATACACACACATATACATATATATACACCACTTTACGTGAAATATAATTGTGAGTTATCTTCAATTTACAGAATGGCACACACTCTAAACTGTAAATAAATTAGATTTTACAAAAAACTGCAAATGACTATTGCCTATGACTATTGCCTTTGACTATTGACTATGACTATTGCATATGACTGTTAAACAGCACAAAAGCATGTACGTCGTTGTTGATAATAGTGTTGATCACATATTGTTATGTGAATCCCTATGAGATCACTGGTAACCATATCTGTGATCACTCAACATTCCACAGATCATAACTTACCATTTCAGTGACTACCACAGATTCACCAGATGACCATTTAGCATATATGTGATTATCACAAATTGAATAGATCAGCACTAATCCTCTAAGTGACTACCATTGATTTCACAGATAACCATTAACCACAAATGTGATTACAACAGATTCCATAGATCACAATTAACCAAATCATTGATTAGTACAGATCACCACTAACCACAAATGTGATCACAACTGATTTTATAAATCACAACTATCTGTTCCAACGATTACCCTAGATCCCTATGCACTATAAATGTGATTAGGGCAGATCATCATTAACCCTAAATGGGATTACCACATATTCCATAGGTCACCACTAACTATATCAGTGATTACCGCAGACTGAAGGCCTAACGTTATCTTAGCTTAACGTTAGGATCGACAGCATTACACTGGGGTTTTATCCCATATAGCTAGTTCTACTCTGCAGAAGAGCTGCTCGCTTTCCCGAGTGCCATACAATGCTAGAATTATGTATCTTCAGCGTCAAGATCTCTGCATTGATGAACCTAACGATGCAATCCGTGGAAAGAACTCACGGCTTTTAGGACGCCAGGCAAACGGCTAACCCCCTAACCGCGGAGACTTTCTACTTACCATACATTGCCCAGATCAATTGTAACCACATATGTGATCACCGCAAACAACTACTAACTATGTGTGTGGTTCTTACATATCATTACTAGCCATAGAATGTGATAGTCACAGATCTCTACTAACCATATCTGCGATTGTCATAGATCACTGTTGGCAATTTATGTGATTGTCATAGATCACTACTAGCTATAAATTTGATTGTCATGGATCACTACTAGCCATATATGTGATTGTCATGGATCACTACTAGCCATATATGTGATTGTCATGGATCACTACTAGCCATATATGTGATTGTCATGGATCACTACTAGCCATATATGTGATTGTCATGGATTACTAGCCATATATTTGATCACACTACTAGCCATATATGTGATTGTCATGGATCACTACTAGCCATATATGTGATTGTCATGGATCACTACTAGCCATATATGTGATTGTCATGGATCACTACTAGCCATATATGTGATTGTCATGGATCACTACTAGCCATATATTTGATTGTCATGGATCACTACTAGCCATATATTTGATTGTCATGGATCACTGCTAGCCATATATGTGATTGTCATGGATCACTACTAGCCATATATGTGAATGTCATGGATCACTACTAGCCATATATGTGATTGTCATGGATCACTACTAGCAATATATGTGACTGTCATGAATCACTGTTGGCAATTTATGTTGTTGTCATGGATCACTGCTAGCCATATATTTGATTGTGATAGATCACTGCTGGCAATTTATGTGATTGTCATGGATCACTACTAGCCATATATGTTATTCTCACAGATCACTACTAGCCATATATTTGATTGTCATAGATAACTGCTAATAATATATGTGATTGTCACAGATCACTACTAGCCATTATTGGGATAGTCGCAGATTTCAACTAACCATATGTGCGATTATCACACATCACAGCTAACCATATATGTGACTGTCATAGACCACCGCTAACCAAATACTTGATTGTCACAGATCACTGCTAACCATAAATGTGATTGTTGTCACACATCACTACCAACCATATATGTGATTGTCACAGATGACTACTAGCTATGTATGTGATTGTCACAGATCACTGTTAACCATATATGTGATTTTTTTATAGATCCCTGCTGATCATATATGCGATTGATAGGAATCACTACTGACCATATATGTGATTGTCACAGATCCCTACTGATCATATATGTGATTGTTACAAATCACTACGGACTATAGATGTGATCGTCCCAAATCACCACTGACCATAGCCTGGATTACCAAAGATAACTACTGATCATATACAGATTACTCTTCGAATGGGTGGAAAGCATTCAGAAGTCACAATGAACATCCGTGACCTGGATCTACACCTGGTAATGCATGAGCTAAAGGCAATAAACGTGCCGATCAGCTGGCAGGTTAAGCCCCAGTGTATACAGGAAGAAGCGTGGGCCTAGCTGATATCATTAATTAAGTATGGACTAGGCTGGCGGATAATGATCAATCCCTGACGCTAACTGGATTGCGCAACCTGGAAGTAAAGCTTGGTAAAGCTCGTCTATGCCGTTTTTGAGGTTAAAACAGGAAACACTGCAAGAAACTTCTAATGGGAACAATTAGTTCAGGTACCTGCCTACTGTATCGGAGGACTGAGCAGGCATGGGAATGCCCAATGTGTAGTTACGTCGACTGTGATAAAAACAAAACATAACCAGCCAGAAATGCAACAGACTCACCATGTCTGCGACATAAGGGGCCAACATGCCTCCGACGTTTTCCAGAATGGAGCAGCAACCGATGGCCAAGTTTCGGACAACTTGTAGGGAACAGCTCCGCAGACATGATGTAGATTATTGCGTAGCTTCCGGAAGCACAGAGCTTGCCGATCATTGCCAGAACAGTCCGCAGCCACTGGTGCTCCGCTGGGGGCAGAAACAATAAAGATCATGAATAGCTCATTTTCATTAATGGGGTCGTTTTTATCACAATATTTCAGAGGATTAGAGGATTACTTTTAGTTTGGGTTTTTTTTCGAGATATTTTCTATCTCATTTATTGGGATCTCTTTGTCTCTCTTTCTCTCTCCCCTCTCTCTCTCTCTCTCTCTCTCTCTCTCTCTCTCTCTCTCTCTCTCTCTCTCTCTCTCTCTCTCTCTCTCTCTCTCTCTTTCTCGTTGAATCTCTTATTTCTAATCTCGAAATATTTGTCTCTCGCTCTGTTTCCCTTTTTATATCTTTCCTTTTCTATGTCTAACTCTCTGATTCTCTCTCTCTCTCTCTCTCTCTCTCTCTCTCTCTCTCTCTCTCTCTCTCTCTCTCTCTCTCTCTCACTCTCTCTCTCTGTGTGTGTGTGTGCGTCTCTATCTCTAATCGTCTGTTTCTATCGGCTTTTTCGCTCTCCTTCTCTCTATCCCACTCCTTCTTTGCTTTTTTCTCTCCATGCAGGAGGGGGAGGCAAAGATGACCTCGGGTTTGTGGTTAACAATTGGCTGGGTGACTAAACGACAGCTAGGAGACTCACTGAGCGCGATGAGTCGTAGATGACCTTCGGCAATAATTTTCTGGTTGATGCTCTACCTGATGATCCAACTTCTACTTACGAGCCATCTTTTGTATAATCAGACATGAACTCAGATTATATATGCACAAATTTCAAGGCAGTTGACGTTTCTCCAGCGACGGCTGGTTGCAGTGCAACTTTACTACGCTCCCTCTCTCGATCTGGTTGATTTGATTTGATCTGATTCAAGGACCGACATCACATCATTCCCATAAGCGCTTCGTCCCCATCTTAGGCAGTCAGCGAAGAGTTCGGATACTTATGGAGCTAGTAGCATTCTGCTTAAACTTTCCTCTTGCCTTTCCTCTGAGCCTCGAGTATCTGCCAGAATCTCTCGTCACACCCCCCCCCCCCCCTTTTCCCCTTTTTTCTGCATCAATCTCACCAGACTGTGGTGATCCATCTGCTCCTCCGAACTGTACACGCTCTTCCACAAGGCACTAACCAAACCACGTCTGCCATATCATGCATCAGTATTCCACTAAGTTTTACAGAGCCAGCCAGTCTGTCCGGCTGTTTATTTCCTAACACACCGGCGTACCACGGTGAAAAAATCTATACACAAAACTCCTCACACGTGTCCTACGCAGCGAGGCATGCCACTCTGCATGAAGCATGCCTGTCCTGATCTTCCTTACCATGCTTTCTGTGTGTGTATCGTGTTCTCTAGCCAGCAAAAAGCTGCAGAGACCGCCTCCACCTCTATTCTTAAGCTGGATGTTGTGGTATCATATGCTAGGCTTTCCTGCGTCAATCGTCGACCATTAACTTTTGCTACGAAACCCCAAGCACTTCTTTTGCCTCTTGACACTGAACCGTCTGTGTAAAAGATCAAATCCTCTGAGTGAGCATTATCTTGAATAATTGCTGAATTTTCACCTCTGTGGCACCTGCTGGCCAGTCTTTGTAATCCCGGCTCAGAGTGATTATGACCCTACACAAGTTCTCAGTCTGGTTGCACACTATCAGAAACAGATATTCGTCCACATCTTGGTTTTATCCTTCCAGTTGTATCGCTGTCATTCACAATGTACTCATTACGTATGGCAGAGCAACAATACAGAAAGCTGGGACTGCAGTAGTCCCATTAGATACAGCAACACACAACACATAGGACTCCACGATAAAGGAGTTGGGCCAAAACGTTTTTTTACCATTCGATTATATCTACTGTCGTATGTCACCTGTCATTCATTGCCTGTTTTCTAGGATACCGTGAAGAGAGCATTTAGCTCAAAAATAATCCGCACTCACATGACAGAACGCCTGCACACAAACTTCGCAGACAATCACTAGCAGGCTCAGGTCCCTGTTACAACATTCAGTCACCAAAAGCATTTGACATCTTTTAGCCTCAGCATGACACTTACAACACTGGCAGAAATTCTTAGTCGCTGTTGCGTATTGGATTGATTCAACTATATGCCACACACACATTCATTTCTCTCAACTATACACGTCGCAAACATTCATTTCTCGCAACTATATTCCTCACATACATTCATTTCTCTCAACTATACACTTCACACACATTCATTTCTCGCAACTATATGTCTCACACACATTCATTTCTCGCAAACTCCGCAAGGCCCGTCCTAGCGCCATACTCGGAACTATCCTTAGTTCTCACACACTTCTAGTCATCCACTGGATTCCCCACATTTTGCTAGCATCACGTGTTTCACAGCATTTTGCCTTAATTTTGTGTGTGTGGGTACCAGGCATAGTCATCGGGAGTAAACGCGGCCGGCGTGACGCTGAGCACATCACCCACCAAGTACCGATCGGTCTAAAAGAAAGTGTGGCCTACCACTCTATGCCCAATAGTCTGAAGGCGTAGAAAAAGTTCCTCTTATGTTTATGCCGAACACTATCCTGATGAGACGCACTGTATCATTACGTCTAGCTCTTGCTCGCTTGCATTCAACATTTCCCGCCAGTTTTTATTGTTGCGAGTTTCAAGTCTGGTAATGAAATAGAAATATTTCACTTAATTTTTTTCTAACAAGATTCCTTTTATTTCAAGTCTTTCCAAAACCGGTTATTTTCCTCCTGGATAGCCTTAAAGAACTAGAACACAGAACTAAATAAGGCACAGAACAATGTGCTATAATTCGGAAATGAAGTATTTACCATTAGTGTCCAGGACCAAGGGAAAAATGACGGCCAGACATGAAATTCCACCAGTCAGCATGCATAAACAATGAAGCTTTCGACGTCCTGTCCGGTCCAGGAGGAAAAGACATAACGTGTATGCGACAATTTCTGCTAGTCCGCCGTACAAATAGTTCAGGTATGTGGATCCGGCCAAATTTTCTACGTTTAGGGTCAAACCATAGTACAAGAGATTGATCGCCAGCCTGGCAGAATAAACAGAGGTTAACTTTAAACATGATAATAAACATACATGTGAATTTTTTTTTTTTTTTTGCGGGGTCGGGGGTTTAGAAGAGAGCAAGATATGCTCAAATACAGAGCAATATTTAGAGATGAGCGAGACAGATGGCAAACAGACATACAAGCGGGCACCCAAGGAAGCAGAAAAATATTTTAACGGACAGACATACAGATAAACATGCATTTAGGTGTAGAAACAGACGGTCAGACATGCAAGCAGGTAAACAGTGAGATAGACAAACAAGCACACTAGTGGACAAGCGGCTGCTTTCATCACACTAGAAACAATAAGTATGCTGGTGTGTTAACAAATCCCAACGTCATGTCCTCGAAAACAGACATCCAAACTGAGAGTACACTGTGGCCCGTATGGGGCAATATTCATTTCCTCATGAGAGCCCACAGGACAACTAACTGGAATCATTTGAAAACATTATTGCAGAATATTTCCCTTGTGTGGGCTACAGGTGTGCTTGCACAGGGTTGCATGCGGCGGTCCCGGCCCGCCAGTTTGACAAGCCTGCTCTAATTTCATATCTCCATGGCAACGTGGTCAACCACTCGATGACGTCATGAGTTCGTTTCAAGGATGCGCCGTTCAGTTCACGCCTGCATATTTTTACGGAGATCCCTTGGGGTCGTCATTGGGGCTACAAAGTTCGTGTTTTGTGTGACTTTTTGGCACGGCGATTAGTCGTTCTGTCGAACAGAAAGGGAAAAAAATATCATACGAAAGAACCCTGGGTAATCATCTTTTAAGTGTTTATCTGCTTTAAACTCTGGAGGAAAATTCTGGTCCTTCTCTTTCAGGAGTTAAGTCTAGTTGCAGGACTTGAGTTTTGCGTGCACGTCTATTTGAAGATCTGGCCTAGTGTCTTTTCTCTAAAGCAGATGCATCCGACTTCGAAAGAATCTGGGAGAATAAAGTTGAACCACCGAACGTTATATATTCTTTTAACAGAACAGTTTAAGAAATAACCAATGCAACAGTAGGTAAACATGAAAGTCTGACAAAGACAGCAGGGACATAACTTCTAGAGCACTAACCAATTAAAAAAGATGATGAGCGTCCGCAGTAGAAGAACACGATTAGTGAACATACACCAGATTTTGGCCTGAGGTCCATCATCAGCTGTGTCGTCGTCGATGGCGCCAGCTGGAAGTTTAGTCTTGTTGGAGCGGCAGATCTTTTCTAGAATCTTCTCTGTTTCAGCGAACCGTTTCTTGTCCAACAGCCAACGCGGTGATTCTGGGATTAGCCTGATGGTAACAATATGCAATCCTTGTTATTTACATATGTTTGTTATCGTTCTAGGTAGCAAGGTGTTTGGTGCAATCCGAAGATTCACACTATTGACGACCGCTAATGAACATGAGCTCTGACGAGAGACACGACGTCACTTGCCGACGGAAGAATTGGACAGAAGACAGTTACAAGAGAAGTAGGAATGACGGAGGCTTGTATTGATGTGTTCCTGATGCCGCAGTTCGCGGGAGAGCAAAGCCTCAGAGCTCTCTGTTGGAGGAAAGGAATTATCCTACCGTCATTAAGTACAACGATCGTAACATATTCATTTCATGGATACACATTATATCTGTGGAGAACTGCTGAATAAACGTATTGATATTGCCTGTCAACGACGAGTTCTCAAATGTAGAAGTTTCAATAGTTGACCATGTTTGAGGCGTTTTTCTACCTGTCTTTGGTTTTGGCATTTGTTACCCCTAGAGTAATAAGTTACTTGGACTTAGTACGGCATGGACCTGGGACGACATTTCAACGGAATAAGCTACGCACAGAATATCGCCATACAATATGTACAGGTCCTACCCAAAAATAGGAAATGCCTGCCCGTGACTCATAGCCTCAGCCAATCAAGTCAACTTACATTCATGTTGGGCTGTCTGTTGTAACAGACACGACTCTGGCCCATAGAAAGTCTCCATCGTTAACAAAATAGACCGCCGATGCCTGAAGTGGTAAAGTACTAGGCTATGGCTGAGGTAAGCCAGACACAAACCCTAGGCGAAGTGGAACATCAACCCCTCCCCCTCCCCCCCTTCCCGGTTAGGTGCGGCCAATGATAGGCCCACGGGTGGGTAGACATGTCCCAATTCACACCCACAGAGCTCACCCTGGATAATGGAAGGCGGAGAAGGGAAACGCCCACGACCTCTGATTTCTGGTAGGCAGTACTGGAATTAACCTTAACCCCCCCCCCCCCCCCCCCTTTTCCCACCATCTCTTTCGAAGACAGACATTCGGCCTTATTGGCGTGGGCACCCAGAAATGGACATCAACACAATCTACGGGTAATGAGAATGCTTAGATTCCTACACAGTTGTGGGGCTGCTCCTGTGGACTACTGCCAGGCGAAAACAGCTCTGGATTCCGAGCCTCGAAGGGATTCACCCCCAAACTACTGACGGTAGCTCTATGCATCTGCCGACCAGGATTAAGCAGAGTAATGCGTCTGGCCGAAATAATATCAAAACACTAAAGATAATGCAGTGGAATAGGGGTCATGTTGAAAAAGCTCAAACTGCATAAATTCATCTACGAACAAAAGATGGGTAAAGTGGTTAGTGCACTTACCCTCCAAAACATTTGCCGATGTTCAGTATCAAGCTTGGTCAAGCTTTCGTTTTTCTACAAGAACCTAACCTCATATAAATGGTAAACATAACATTTTCGGAATTCTCTTCAACCAACAAGGCAAACATGCAAGTCGGGATCAAACACACAATAACTTTTCTCCCTAGTCGATACAGGACCACAATCTTCACCGCAACTCGTTGCAGAGCTTTCGTTATCCCGGAAACGTGAGTGTTTGTGCAGGGCCGTTAATGGAATTTCATTTCTTCTCGGGGGATACTTCAAATGCAACCAAATCATGACATCACTACACATACGGCATGTTTGGGGCTATTTCTGAGTTCTTTTTCTTTCTTGTTTAGCATTCGTGTATTCCATTATCAGAAAAAAACCAGCTTGATGCAAAGAAGGAACGAACTTAAGATAAAAGGTATAAGACAGAAGAGGAACCAACCCTGTCAAAAAAAAGTACCAAGACATAAGAAAAAAAAAATTATCTTTGTATACCATTGTGGATTCAAGCTGTAAGATTGACATAGCATAAGCAATTTTCATCAGAAGACACCTTTTTTTGTGTGTGTGTGCTTAGTTCGTCATGCGTCTTAGTACACTAGTTTCGGCAGCGAGGCGCTGTTGTCATTGGGTTTTGACAAGTTCTTTACCTGGCATGGAAATAACTAAAGCCTTCGATATTTATGTTGTCTAGTGTGTCATTCAATCTTTCTTATTCTTTATATATATATGCCCATTAATAAATAAATGTGTGTGTGTGTGTGTGTGTGTGTGTGTGTGTGCGCGCGCGCGTGCGTGCGTGCGTGAGTGGGTGGGTGGGTGGGTGGGTGGGTGTGTGTGCGTGTGCGCGTGCGCGTGTGCGTGTGCGTGTGCGTGTGTGTGTGTGTGTGTGTGTGTGTGTGTGTGTGTGTGTGTGAGAGAGAGAGAGAGAGAGAGAGAGAGAGAGAGAGAGTTTGGAGGCAACTGAGATGTGGTTCTTGGAGAGAATGATGCAAATACCTTGAAATGCCAGAATAACTAAAAAGGATTGCCTAGAAATGGCTAATGAAAGTAGAACATTATATACAACAATGAGATAGAGACAAAACAAAGGTGAGGGGGAAAAAGCACTGGAAAATATCGTCACAATTTTAAAGTTCGCTTGTAGAAGAATCAGCGGCAGACCAATGGCATTCGGGAATATCATCAGTGGAATTGATTGGGAACAAAGACCGAGATCTGTGGAGATGCATTAACGCCTACGGCAGATGCCAACGCGCTTGGTGATTATATTTGTGTTTATATATATATATAAATGTTTATTATCAACTTACCACCAGAGGGAGAAGAGTGGGACTGTGAGCAGACACAGGGTCAGCTGGATGTACCTCCACTCCCTAATGAAGTAAGCGATAGGAAGGGTCAGTAGAACACCAACAGCCCAGTAGAGCTCCACCACCACTCCGGTGAATGTCCGCTTGCTGGGGCCCACAAGTTCGATCCCTGAGTGCCAGAATAAATGAGCAAATCAAATAGTGTAGTACTTAACCACAATATAATCATTAGAGGTGCCTAATGGGGCTACTGCTGCTGCATCGGAGGACGGAGCAATCATGGAAATGTCCAATGCCCAATGACGTGGATTGTGATAACATTACTTACAACAGTGGTATATTCGTATAAAGTATACTGTAGTACTAACAACAGTGGTATATTCGTATAAAGTATACTGTAGTACTAACAACAGTGGTATATTCGTATAAAGTATACTGTAGTACTAACAACAGTGGTATATTCGTATAAAGTATACTGTAGTACTTACAACAGTGGTATATTCGTATAAAGTATACTGTAGTACTAACAACAGTGGTATATTCGTATAAATTATACTGTAGTACCTACAACAGTGGTATATTCGTATAAAGTATACTGTAGTACCTACAACAGTGGTATATTCGTATAAAGTATACTGTAGTACCTACAACAGTGGTATATTCGTATAAAGTATACTGTAGTACCTACAACAGTGGTATATTCGTATAAAGTATACTGTAGTACCTACAACAGTGGTATATTCGTATAAAGTATACTGTAGTACCTACAACAGTGGTATATTCGTATAAAGTATACTGTAGTACCTACAACAGTGGGTATATTCGTATAAAGTATACTGTAGTACTTACAACAGTGGTATATTCGTATAAAGTATACTGTAGTACCTACAACAGTGGTATATTCGTATAAAGTATACTGTAGTACCTACAACAGTGGTATATTCGTATAAAGTATACTGTAGTACTTACAACAGTGGTATATTCGTATAAAGTATACTGTAGTACTTACAACAGTGGTATATTCGTATAAAGTATACTGTAGTACCTACAACAGTGGTATATTCGTATAAAGTATACTGTAGTACCTACAACAGTGGTATATTCGTATAAAGTATACTGTAGTACTTACAACAGCTAACACCTTTTATCAAGAATACTGCAGTACATCAGTAGGTTCTATATACATCACACTCTAGTATTGGCAAGAGTTGCACATTTGTCATCATCATAAACCCACTTCTGCCGTTAAGCGGCGTGGGGAGGAATAATGTGCGATCCAGTGCACGTTGGCTGCTACTGGCTGTTGTCATGTCGTGAAGGCATAGTGTCTTTAATGTTGTCGATCCATATTTCCAAGGCCGTCCTCTAGTTTTTGTAGCTGATCTTCTGAGACTTAATGCTTGTGATGCTATTTGATCTTGCTGCATTCCAACGAGATAGCCAAACAACTTGATCTGCTGTTTTTTTTTTTTTTTTTTTTAATGAATTTAGCATAAGGTTTATTGATAGAATCATTATTCAATCGATCTCGGATGGTTACGTTGGCGGCTTTTCTCAGGCACCTTATCTCGCAGTTGGTGATTTTGCATATCTGGGCTTTAGATAGTGTCCATGTTTGGCACTGGTAGCTTAATGTTGGAATGACACATGTGCATTCATCCTTATTACAGAATTCTTCAATATGTCTACCTACCTAAATACCCACGCACACATACACACCTACCAACATCATCTTCCCAACGCTCGTCTGTCTGTATGTCTCCGTCTGTAAGTCTGCATATCTTTCTAGCTACTACTCTTTATGTGTACGTCTGTGTGTCTATATTTTTGTCTGCATCTATAAAATCTATAATCTTTTTGTCTATACGTAGTCTGCTTCACTTTTTTTTTTTTGGGGGGGGGGGGGTATATCAAATCAAAATGAAGTGATTTTTCTGTTGTTTTGCAGTCTGCAAGATCCTCGCCGATGCCACGGAACTACGTGCATTGTGCTGAGATCCTCGTGTGTAAACGTCAAGTAGCTAGTGTTAAATCATGCTTGGTAATGGCGGATAACCCCAAACGAAAGAAAGCAAGCTGACGCCTTAGCGGCAACTGTAGCCGTAGAAAAGGCCCCTAGAATGGCTGACAACTCAAAAATTCACCAATGCATGCTTCCTTAGTGCGCATGCCGCAGAACATCAAGGCGTGGCATATACTGAAACAGTGGCTCCATCTAATTCAACACGCAGCGTTTTGCAAGATCACCTTCATTTTTTATCTAGGTCACTTTGGGTGAAAGGCAATGAGAGAGCAGACGCCTCGCCTGACAGTGCGACTGTCAGGAATGAGCCAGCTATGGATAGGAAAGGCGTCATCAATGCCATGAGAGAGATTAAACGCTCTGAAGCTTTCAGATTCGTGGAAAATGATTTTTCACTGAATAGACTGCATACCCTGGGTGTACTAGTTGGAGCAGGGAGACAGGAAAACCACACAGGAGACACCCGTCGTTACATCAACCAGGACAGAATGGAAGTTGTTAGCCTAAAAACACTTGGAGACAAACTCAGGAGGAGATCGGAGCACTTATGGTCATGTCCGATGTGCGAGAAGATGTTGTTTAACTGAACAGTGAACAATGAAGGGAAATCACATATCTGCTGGGTCAAATGAATCTCTGACACGTGAGTGGTCACCGGAAATAACGAAATCATTAAAACGATAATACATCTCACCCATTGATGCGCTGATGGCAAACAAGCTGTAGGAAGCAATCCCAGCCACCGCTCGGAACGCCACCATGAACTGGTATGATGAAGATAAAAACACCGCCAGTGACGTCACAAACTGGATCATCAGAGGACAGCATAATCCCGTTCTTTCGACCTATGCTGGCAATACATTGGGGAGAAAAAAAACTGTATTTACTATTTATGGATAGAAATTGTAAGATGTTGCAGTTTACCATTCTAACTGTGTTTAATTGTTTACTGATTTACTGATTGTTTTTTTATTGTGTCAAATTCAAAGGATTATTTGAGTTGAGTTGAGTTCACTCACAAACTGACATCACAGCACTCGTGAAATTCCGACATTCCCATAAACGCACTATTTATCTTCAGCAGACAGCGAAACATTTCCAAATCTAGGGGTGCAGGTGACAAAGTGAATAGATTTCGTATTGCCTTTTCTCTGAGTGTTGATTGTCGGCCAGGGTTATTCTGCAAAGAATATTGATCAGTCTGTACTCACTACCCCGTGTGATTAGAACCCCATACACGTCTGATGTATGCTCTGACGCTTTGACACACGCCTCTCATATTCCAGTGTTTTTTTCAAGCATACACACATACCTTTAACTGTGTCTTCTGGCTGAGCCATCGTTAAAGATCGATCATTATTTAAACTTATTTTACAAAGCGAACGAGCGATTATAGGCTCAACTCACAAGTCGGCGACCAGGCCCATAGAGATGCAGCCAAACAGAGCTCCAGCGAACATGATCATGTTGCCATGCGACTTGTAGATCTTGTCTCCGCAGACAATGTTGAACTGTAAGACAAAAGCAGGAAACATGTCTCGGTTAATGAGAAGCACAGACTAGCACCTGGGTAGCAGAGAGAAACCGTCAGTAGGAGAGCATAATGTAGACACATAACAATTGTGTTAATCAATGTCAACAGTGAGGACTGTCGTCACAGCCCTCCGGACAGCGCTATAACTTTCCACAGCTCCCCCTCAGCAGCTCAAGTTTGTTCCCTTAGTAAAATGTTTCATTTCTGGCTGCCCCAGGTCGCTTTCTCATATCCGCGAATCTGGACAGCTATACTTGGTCCCGCCAGTCGCTTTCTCATATCCGCGAATCTGGACAGCTATACTTGGTCCCGCCAGTCGCTTTCTCATATCCGCGAATCTGGACAGCTATACTTGGTCCCGCCAGTCGCTTTCTCATATCCGCGAATCTGGACAGCTATACTTGGTCCCGCCAGTCGCTTTCTCATATCCGCGAATCTGGACAGCTATACTTGGTCCCGCCAGTCGCTTTCTCATATCCGCGAATCTGGACAGCTATACTTGGTCCCGCCAGTCGCTTTCTCATATCCGCGAATCTGGACAGCTATACTTGGTCCCGCCAGTCGCTTTCTCATATCCGCGAATCTGGACAGCTATACTTGGTCCCGCCAGTCGCTTTCTCATATCCGCGAATCTGGACAGCTATACTTGGTCCCGCCAGTCGCTTTCTCATATCCGCGAATCTGGACAGCTATACTTGGTCCCGCCAGTCGCTTTCTCATATCCGCGAATCTGGACAGCTATACTTGGTCCCGCCAGTCGCTTTCTCATATCCGCGAATCTGGACAGCTATACTTGGTCCCGCCAGTCGCTTTCTCATATCCGCGAATCTGGACAGCTATACTTGGTCCCGCCAGTCGCTTTCTCATATCCGCGAATCTGGACAGCTATACTTGGTCCCGCCAGTCGCTTTCTCATATCCGCGAATCTGGACAGCTATACTTGGTCCCGCCAGTCGCTTTATCATATCCGCGAATCTGGACAGCTATACTTGTCCCGCCAGTCGCTTTCTCATATCCGCGAATCTGGACAGCTATACTTGGTCCCGCCAGTCGCTTTCTCATATCCGCGAATCTGGACAGCTATACTTGGTCCCGCCAGTCGCTTTCTCATATCCGCGAATCTGGACAGCTATACTTGGTCCCGCCAGTCGCTTTCTCATATCCGCGAATCTGGACAGCTATACTTGGTCCCGCCAGTCGCTTTCTCATATCCGCGAATCTGGACAGCTATACTTGGTCCCGCCAGTCGCTTTCCTCATATCCGCGAATCTGGACAGCTATACTTGGTCCCCGCCAGTCGCTTTCTCATATCCGCGAATCTGGACAGCTATACTTGGTCCCGCCAGTCGCTTTTCTCATATCCGCGAATCTGGACAGCTATACTTGGTCCCGCCAGTCGCTTTCTCATATCCGCGAATCTGGACAGCTATACTTGGTCCCGCCCAGTCGCTTTTCATATCCGCGAATCTGGACAGCTATACTTGGTCCCGCCAGTCGCTTTCTCATATCCGCGAATCTGGACAGCTATACTTGGTCCCGCCAGTCGCTTTCTCATATCCGCGAATCTGGACAGCTATACTTGGTCCCGCCAGTCGCTTTCTCATATCCGCGAATCTGGACAGCTATACTTGGTCCCGCCAGTCGCTTTCTCATATCCGCGAATCTGGACAGCTATACTTGGTCCCGCCAGTCGCTTTCTCATATCCGCGAATCTGGACAGCTATACTTGGTCCCGCCAGTCGCTTTCTCATATCCGCGAATCTGGACAGCTATACTTGGTCCCGCCAGTCGCTTTCTCATATCCGCGAATCTGGACAGCTATACTTGGTCCCGCCAGTCGCTTTCTCATATCCGCGAATCTGGACAGCTATACTTGGTCCCGCCAGTCGCTTTCTCATATCCGCGAATCTGGACAGCTATACTTGGTCCCGCCAGTCGCTTTCTCATATCCGCGAATCTGGACAGCTATACTTGGTCCCGCCAGTCGCTTTCTCATATCCGCGAATCTGGACAGCTATACTTGGTCCCGCCAGTCGCTTTCTCATATCCGCGAATCTGGACAGCTATACTTGGTCCCGCCAGTCGCCTTTGTCTTCGGGCAAAGAATGATTGTGAATAAATATATCAGTAGACGTTTGTTTTGCATTTAAACAAAAGGAGTGTATTCTAGCAACAACATAGTGAAACGACAGTTTCGTAGAATTCCACAGTTGTATAGATCTCGAATTAAGTGAAACTGGATTCACTATTGACATCACAGCTCTTATGCCTGTCTTGTCTTTCCTCTGAGTATTGATCGTAGGCCAAATCCGCGTTGCACAGTTTTGTTAAGACCGTGATGATCCCTATTCGTGCTTCCGCGCTGTTCACCATCTCCCTGAGAAATCTGTAGTCGTAGAATATTTGTTACTGCCCTTACCTGTTAGGACAACGGTTAGTGTTCAATGTCCAGAGGTTGAATAACTGATGCTTACAGGTAGGGCCCTGAAGCGGGCCTGGCCTTGTGACAATTGGTGCCATTATGTTCTAGCAATTTCTAGCAAAGGACCAGGAGAAAGGGAACTAACTGACTGTCTAACTTCATACACTGTAGCCAAGAATCTACAAACGCCTTACACTTCCCACCCCAACATTAATGTGTACTATGGGGTTAACTTGACTTTATTGCAGCGTTTGTAATTAAGACTTAAATGGTGAGAACATTTTTATAAATTTTAACTATGAAATGTACGAATAAATAACTGTATGCAAGGAGTGGACTGGACGGGCAGAATGTTGGGCCTGCGTGCCCAATTCTTAACCTGTTCTTTGAAAATAGTTTGTTTGTTCGTTCGTTAACTAGGTTAACTCTTTCAGACCTCGGGTTTATCATCTGCTCCTCGTTGTATCTTAATCATGAAAACCTTCGAAGAAACATAAGCAAAAAAAATGCTACAGTTATAATTACAATGTTCGACAATGTATCGACTGGATGAACCAGAAGAACTAGAGACAATCATATCGTAATATAATATGAAAAAAAAACGTATGCTGGGTTGTTTGGTAGGCAATGAGTTCAGGCTTAACGGTTGCTAAAGATAACTGGAGATTAATTTGTTAAAATAATATTTATAAAATTTTTATAAAACTATTTCTTATCGGTCAAATCAAGTGCTTGCTGTATCTTTAAAATATCTACCCAGATTTGTTAGTATGCAGAGACCAAAGATACAAGACATGATAATATGAAATGTGTCAACACTGGCGGACAATCACTGAACACGTAAGCTGCATTACTTTGGAAAGAAGGAAGTAAAAACAGTCAGGCAGAGTACATATATGTGTGTGTGTGTGTGTGTGTGTGTGTGTGTATGTGTGTGCATCTATATATATACACTTATAAGCACACATACATTTCCCTATAAGCATTCGCGCATGTGTGTGAGAGAGAGACAGAGAGAGAGAGAGAGAGAGAGAGAGAGAAGAGAGAAAGAAGGAGAGAGAAACGAGAGTGAAAGTGAGAGAGAGAGAAAGAGAGAAGAGAGAAAGAAGAAGAGAGAGAAACGAGAGTGAAAGTGAAAGAGAGAGAGAGAGAGACAGAGCGAAAGGAGGGAGGGAGAAATAGAGTCAAAATATTTCGTGCATTGTAACATGTTTCAGTATCACAGACAAGAGAGGTGTAGTTATTTCTCAATACTTTTTTACATAACCGTATTTCACTGTTGTCTCCGGGTCCCTCAGAGATGCCTCCTGGTAGAATGACAGGCCCATTTGTTAACCTCTACCGGAATCACGTGATCCATTTCCCATGGGTCTTCATCCCAGTCGAGGTGTTGAGATGATGGACGACGGCAGTGTCATAATGTCAACATACAAGAAGGAGTACACCAGAGAATAGAAGAGGTTTTAATACAGAACTACAATTTATCTCTCTTCTTCTGGCTGTCCTAAAGTCATTATAGAACCCCGGGTGAAAACATATCTGCGGGTACTGTCTGCACAATCACACGTTGATATCATCATCAGTCAACAGGTTCTTCACAGAACGTCGCTCTCGTCAGGGCCCGCCTGAATGTACCGTTTGATTGAGCCAGTTCTCGAGTCCTGCGTTTTTTCATAGCCAGTGACTCTGTAATGTCTTGTATCCACCTTCGCGGCTTGTATCTTGTTTCCCGGAAACTACACACTTTAAAGTCTTTTTTAACTTTATTTCAAAATCTCCCGCTTTTTTCTTCAGTGATTGCGAAAAAGAAACATGATCTCAAAATTCTTGCTTTAACTCGTAGGAATGAACATGGACAGTGTCGATATAGTACAGTCATAAATTATTACTTCCAACAAAATCAGTGTTTTGACATGAAAGTCACACACATTGGTGATTCATACCATTTGTCTGTAATAGAAGAGGACAGACCCGACAAAACTTGTATTCGCCCAACATTCTAAGGCATGAGTGGAAACAATACAAAGGTCGTAATCTTCTTCACAGTTTTCTTCACGTTCACCGTCTTTAAACTCCACAGGAAACTTTGCTTGTTCGTCCCTTTCTGGACTTTGGTCTTGTTTCAGAATTTAAGTTTTATGTGCACATCCGTTTTATAGGTTTGGCTTAATTGCATGAAACTGCTGGTTTCTTGCTCTCAGACATATGCACTCCGACTTTAAGGAAACACTACTAATTAGTCACCTTATATGACATGCTTGGTAAGCGGGGAAAGAGGGTGGGTCCACACGGAAAAGTCGTAATCTACCTCTCCAACTAGTATTCGCATCTGCATCGAAATAAGAGCAGGCCGAAGTACACACGGTGAATGGAGCTAGAGAATGAAATTTTAAAAAAATATTTGGAGAGCTGTATGCTATGATAAAAAGATAGCAAGACGTGGCGTGAGCTGGCTGAGGGTCTATGCTCCACTGGGGGATAAGAGGCAGAAAAAGAAGAGGATGGGGAAACATGGGGATCACTGCCTATGGCAACATGGAGTACGACTAGTAAGATCTACTCGCGTTTAAAATTGTTCTACGATAAGAGAGTGATATCAGTACCATTTATGCAGTCAAATGTATTTCACATCTTTCTTCTGAGACGCTGTATATATGTGCGAGGTTGTGTTGTCGTGAGTCTCTCTGGAGCACCGCAGGTGCCCATGTACAAGTTAGAAATACTGCAAGGGGAAGTGTCGCAGGCGGAACGGTTCGTGAGTATGAAAACTAGGATGTTTTTGTATTTCTACGTTCGTTGGTGACGCAACACCCTCCCCCCCCCCCCCCCCCCCCTTTTTTTCCAGAAAAAGAAGTCTATGACAAGGAACGTCGGAATAGAAAAACAACGGAGTTTCCATACGCCCAAACCGTCGCTCAAGTAGCAGAACGTTAAAAATATCACGCAAGTAAGCTGTTGACAACAGGAGATAAGAGAGAACGGTTCCAAAAAAAAAAAGTAATTTATAAAATAATTAAAATGTGATCTAATTTGTTGTTTACGAGAACTCACCTCTGACACAGCCGTGTCCACAAATTCTGTTTGGTCATAGACCCAGCTAGAGCAAGGTTGAAGTTCACGTTCCGGTGTCAATGTCGTATTCAGCCAGCTGTCACCGTCGTTAGGATGTAATATCCGAGAACTGTTAAGGTCGGAGTACACGTGGCACTCGGAGTAAGTAGGCTCAGATTCCTGGTCTAACATCGGGATGGTCAACTCTATCAACAGAGCATGGTAGTTGCTCTCTATCTCGTATGTGTCGTTCTCATAGCCTGGAATCTGGCATCTGGTAGACAGAGGAAGAAGAATGCTACAGTTCTATAAAGTGTTGTTATATGCAAAAGTGGCATGAACAAAAAACAGACTTTTTTTTTTTTTGCTACAGTTATGTCAATAATTTCTAGTTAATTGAATAGTTAGTATGGTGCCTTCAGTCACCTTGTTATTAAAAGAAGTATTGATCGCCTTACTGAAAGTTGTTTACGTTGGTATCGTAAGCCCGATTGAGTGACGTCAAGTCACGTTACCACATAGCTGGCATGCCCTATTAACTTCAGTGGGCTATGCTCAACCCTCTTAGGACTTGCCTGGTAGGGTGCAGGGTTGATGTTCTTTACTTCCAGTGAGGGCCCCGGTAACACACGGGAGAGGGGTAGTCAGAGCGGTGACTAAACATGTGGCAGCAGTGGAGAGAAAATTAAAGTAGAGGCCAAAAAAATACATTTTTTTTTTTCACGAACCTTGACGAAGCCAGGCAATAATTATAGTATATGTATACAGTGACAATTGTGAAGCTAAATTCTGCTTGGAACTTTACGGCCACATCTGTAATAGAGACTTGGCTAATATGTATGCAGATACTGCTAAATAACGACACTGTAAGTTCACTGATGAACGTGAACCAAGGTGCGGTACGATGCGTGAGAAGGAACCGGGAGAGGAAAGGGGGGGGGGGGGGAATAGTGAACTGTGTGTTATCAGAGTTGACTGCACGAAGTCCACGGGGAGTTGACGACGTTGGAGAGGAAGGACGCGCCGACAGAGTCCCTGAGAACTGATTATTACGTGCGCAGGAGTAGTGGAGATGTGGTTTCATCGTAGAATCTTTAGATTTCATTGGACATCTAAGAAGAGCAACTCAGATGTTCTGAAAGAAGCAAATGTTCAAAGACAGCTTATCACAAACATCAGAAAGAGACAGTCATCATTTGTTGGTCATGTTATTAGAAAGGGGAACATTGAACATGTTGTGACCACTGGAAAGATATGTGTATAGAGAGACGGAGGAAGACAGCTTGAGAAGATTCTTGACAGTCCTTTGTCATGGCATGGAAGCGTGTCAGCATTCAAACTGATGCACGCAGTTGCGGATCGCAGTTTGTTGAGAGGCATGATAACGTTACAAGGGAGGTAACTACGAAAGACGGTGTTTGTGAAAATTAATATCTCTAAGGGACGTAAGCTATAACTCCAGCGAATAACTTTTAGTGGTTGTGGCGTTAATTTGATTTTTTTTTTTTTTTAACAGAAATGATAAACTTGATATTGCAGCCAGAATGGCATCGGCAAATTTAACCTTTCTTCTGGCCACCATTTTGGAAAGTAATTGGTTGACTCAAAATATATTGACAGACTGACACAGGGATTTCCTGTTTCATTATATCTGCTTCTTCTTCTTTTCTCATCTCCCGGAATGCCTCACGCCGTCAGGGTAGGAAGATCTGTGGAACGTGCCTTTCCGCGCGCTTCGTAAAAACTACATGTCAGTGTCTCTGATATTTCTGCGGTCCGTTTTCTGCGTGGGTTTGTTACCATTGTATCCGAATTGCATTTCTCTCTGTAGTGCACTGTCTGTTGACAATCTTGTTACATGGCCAAACAGTCTGATTTGTTGCCTACCCATAAATTTCACGGCTATCCTCCCAATACCGGCCACAAAAAATGGCGGCCAAAAACAGAGCCTCAGTCACGTGTCAATTGCGCACTTCCGACAACCTAATTTGCGGTTTTCCGATGACTACCGCCACCGTAATTCCGTGGATTGGGGCTCAGGAGTAAAGCTGCAGGAGATGCGGAAGCTGCTGCTCGTGTCCCAGCCATCTAGTTTAGCCTCAATTCACGCGGCGTGAGAGATACTCTCGGCGGTGGCGGTAGTCACCGGAAAACCGCAAATTAGGTCGCCGGAAGTGCGAAATTGTCACGTGACTGAGGCTCTGTTAGGGTGTTTTTTGACGACCGCCATCTTTTGTGCCCGTTATTCGGAGGATAGCCAAGTTCATTATTGGTTCTGAACCGACTCTCTTCCTGATACATTCGTTCCTAAGTCTGCTTTCCTCATAATTCCTAGCATAGTACAGTCCTAATATTGCTGTTTTGCGTTCTCTTATTTCTTCTAGGATGTCTTCTACTTTGTTCTCAACTCCACATATGCTGAAGGTGTAAATTTTTTTGAGTTTCTTAGGTACTGTCCCTTTGATTCAAGTCAGTTTGTGAGATCTCTTTATTGTCTGGGCCCACTAAGTAAGCCACTCTGTGTTTGCTAGACCAGTCACAGTGTTCTAAAACCTCCTAGAAGGTCACACTTGAACTAGACTATCATATTCTGACTAGTTTAACACAACTTCAACTCTAGGAACTGACAGAGACAGGCAGACAGATAATATAGTCATATTTTATTGTAGCCAGGCAGGCTAGCAGGTAAATAGACCGATGTGTTTGGAGTTTAGTAGTTAGCTATGTAGACGGAAATGCATTAAGGTAGGCAGGTTTTCATAGAGGTAATCATGCAGATAAACTCCATGTGACCTACTGGTATTGTAGAAGAAGGAAAAACGAATAGACAAACTGACATGAACTCGTAAATAAGATCGGAAAGTAGGTCAACAGGTGATGTCTCCTCGTACAGGTGAGAAAGTCAAGTGTAACAGTTTATGTTAGACAACATAGACATTGTGTTTCACACCTGTGCAAGGGCGTTGCCATGGTGAAGACGATGCTCATGAATTGGGCCCCACACAGAAGCGCCGGCAGACACAGCAGGAAATAGATTCGCTTCTGGTAGGGACCGAATTCCCCGACATGCACGAGAATCTCGTCGAACTTCATGTTGGCTAAACATACGTCACTTCCTGTTATACAAAAACACAAAATAGTGTGTTATTAGAGGTAATCAATTAGGTGGCGTCTCCGTGATTATGGTCAAACAAGCTATGTCTCTTACCTTGGTGTACACATCTTTGTCCTCCCCCGTGTATCGTTGACTACTTTCAGCTATATTGCCCTCGGCCTTCCCATTCTGTCTCAGTGTTAGTCTTAGTCGAGGTTTTAACTTCACTGCTATCGGGTTTTCCCATACTTGCATATACTCTAATGTGGCCACAATAATTGTCTCTTTGTTACTTCTTTCAGTATTTTTTTTTTTCACTCGCAGTCCATCCAGAACCTGTATATATGTTTGTGTTTTTAAGTAGACGAAATAAATAAAAAGAGTAACACATGAACTGATTTCATTATAACTTTAATCCTTATAATGAACAAGAAAATTATAAATTAGCTATCGAAAAAAAAAGGCTAACAATGCACTATCACTAATGTAAAGTTTTGGGAGAGAACTAAGCAACTTCCAGTCAACAGGTGCAGACAATATACTGTTGTTTGATGGGACAGAAGTTGAGAAAACATGAGAGCAATATAACTAGAATGTCTTTGCACTGGAACCCAAATGGGCATAGACATAAAGGGAGATCAAAAACACAAGGAGAAGAGAGCTAGAGAGTGCCGTTTGAAAAATGGGAAGGACATGTGGACAGCGAAGGATAGAACGACTTGGCGTGAATTGGTTGAGGGCCTATGTTCCACTCGGGGTTAGAAAGACAGAAGAAGAAGAAGAAGAAGAAGAAGAATGCACTGTCACATGCGGGAAGACGCATGGACGGTTCTGATACGAGCAATGTTAAACTGTTCAGTCTGCTGAATAATGACGAGTCTCTGGTGCTAACCCACCTAAGTGGCCTGCGAATTAAGTGCGGTTAAGTACGACTATATCAGAGTGATGCAAGCTGTTTTTAGAACCTTATTCTTCACTTTCTTATTAACTGCTTCGTATCTCGAGGGAGATTTGAGGTTTCGCTTCTTGCTCTTCTGACAGCCTCGACCACAGACGCATCGTACTGTTGTTGAATATCTCTAATGTTTTTTTCCCATCTTTTTCTTGGTCTCCTTCTTGCTTTGCGCACCTTTTTTTTTTTTTTTTCGTATGCCCTGTACATTATGGTGTCGATGCGTTCTCTCTTGTTGTTGTTGTTGTTATTGATCCAGCGACGCATGAGCTTTCGCCCTTTGGCCCAATGCCATGTAGTGGAATTTGCATGTTTTCACAAGCTGTTCTTTTCCTCCGTACAAGGTGTTCCACTTGTCTGGTCTCGGAGGGAGTAGCGTTCTTCATGTCTCACTGAGTTTCGGGCACTCAAAGAGATGGTGTTCAACAGTTTCGTAGGGGTAGTTACATAGCTGGCACTCTGGGGAGTGTTGTGGCTGTATTCTGTTTAGGTGTCCATTGAGTGGAGTATGTTGCGTTCTAAGTCTGAAGATGGTGGCCTGGTCCCTTCTTGTTAGATGGTTAATGCTGTCATTAGGATCAGGGCCAGACATATGTCTATAAACCTCTCTTCCAGTGTCTCCCATGGCCCATCTGTTCAACCAAGTCTCTTTGTTTATAGCTCTTATCAGCGTTTTTGCTGTCTGGGGCGTTCTCTCTAAACGGCTAAAGCATTTCATTTGATGCCTAAACTTCCTGTTATGGCATTGCACACCATGCCCTTAGCGTTGTCTGGCAGTTGATCTGGGAGGAAAGCTCCTAAAGGCGGACAGACTGACCACTGTTGTTGTGATCCAGAAGAGTAGACTGCATGCTTGGTTCGAAACGTATTAATCGCATCTTTCCTTTGGAGTAAACAAGGCAGTCCGAGTGAGAGATCATGATGCATGGTCAACATAGTTCACAATACTCTCCAGGTTTTGTTCTGTGGTGAGGATGAACTCTTTTCTTAACGTGATAGGGTCTTGCAAGACACACTAGCCATTGACACGGCCAGTGATTCCCAAACCACCCATAGCACTATCGTTTTCAAAAAAGGAAAGATACCAGTTATAATAAAAATTAAAATAATTATTGAAATTTAGTATTGGTTCTGTGTCGGCCTATCTCTCGCGATTTTATGGATGCTGTTACGTCTTCTGGTCCGTCTATAACCTTTCTCATAAATCTAATTTTCCTTGTTATAGCCCAGTCGACCTATATGTTTTGCCTCGGACTTTGTAAATATGAAAAAGAATAGTACAAAAAGGCGTGAATCCTGCGGAAAAGACACTGGGCTTAACCAAACCACCAGTAAACGTAGATCATCAGAAACACATTGGCGTAATAATACATTGGACAGGGAGATAGCAGGAGAACGAGGGATTTTCAAGTTGGCAGTTATGGGAGTGACTTTAGGCTAGGGACATTAACTAGACAATGAGGATGGCGGTGGTGATAGAGTAGGCAGTAGCAGTGGGGGGAGTGGGGGTAGTGGTTTTGGTTAGTTGGGTAATCGAAAGATTATTCTCACTTTACATCGTGCAAGTCCATAAACGCTCGGATCCCATCGTCAGTGTGTGGTGATTGTAAACATCAGCTGTGTTTTACTATTCTTCTTTGACTAACAGAATAGTGTAAATGTCTCCCGACAACTTTCTTGACCAGAAGTTTTTGTAGTCTTTTGAATGTTGCCGACTTACCGCCACCTCCTGAACCATCTACTCGTTCTGTCTTCTTGAGATCACTGATAATGTCGATCCGAGTCATTGATTTTCCTGTATCTACCGTGGTCCTGCCAGCAAGCAAATCCGCTCGTTCATTCTCTCTTACCACAAGATGTCATGACACAAAAATGAAACATTCCTTCAGACAAGATTTCCTCAGCAACTCCAACCATTTTTGTAGAATCCAACCATCGATCTACTCAAGCTTGCTCATGGAATCATTTATAAATTATGTGTCTCTAATTATATTGATGATTATTAATAAGGTTACCTGTTGCGCTCCCATACAACCGCAGATTTTCAGTTCAACACATGTGTTCAACATCCAACACATGAACAGTCACGACCGAATATGAACACAGATAATAAACGAAACAGATAAATCATGCCTGTCTACAATTTCCTATCACAATTTGATGTCAAGTACGCTGTTCTCCCGTCATATTTCACGAGCTTGGCAAGCGCAGGGTCCCATACGTTGCCTGGTCATGCTCGAGATGTATCCAGTAACTATGTTATCTACTATCTAATCATCAAATCAGGTGTGGATAACCACTCATGAAGTAGTTTACTTTGTTCCCTGTTTGTTATGTGTAGGTACAAGGACCGTTTTCTCGCCAGTCGCCCATCGGGAATATTATGCAAGAGTCAGAGTCAGACCTCGAAGGGTGATGTGGTCAACATCACGCTCGCTGCTTTCATTTCCAGGGACATGGATCAGTCAGTCGGCGGCAATAACAGCCACCATACAAGCGAAGCATGCGATTCTGTGGGAGTGATGACGTCCAGGGACATGGATCAGTCAGTCGGCGGCAATAACAGCCACCAGACAAGCGAAGCATGCAATTCTGTGGGAGTGATGACGTCCAGGGACATGGATCAGTCAGTCGGCGGCAATAACAGCCACCAGACAAGCGAAGCATGCAATTCTGTGGGAGTGAGGACGTCCAGGGACATGATCGGTTGGTCGACAGCCGTAACAGCACCAGACAAGCGAAGCATGCAATTCTGTGGGAGTGAGGACGTCCAGGAACATCGATCGGTTGGTCGACAACCACCAGACAAGTGAAGCATGGATGCATATAATCTGCTCTGTTATTTGGCATAACCAGTGACTGGGTGATGAAAACATGTTGTTATGGAAACACCAGCATTGACTAGGTGGAGAACACACAGTTGAAAGATCCCGCTTTTACTGATGATATTGTACTGCTAAGTTAAAAACAACAATGATGTGGAAAAAAACAACCAGATGGTTGAGCACATATAGCATCAAAGCTTGCAATACAAATAAGTTATGAAAAGACAAAACATACTGAAGACACCAAAGACAGGACAAGCAGATGTAACACTAGGGACAAAAGTTATTAAAGTAACAGATCAATTTACTTTTTTTTTAGGTAGCAATTTTGATAGTGAAGGGAACACAAAGAAAGAAATTATGACATGCATTGGAAATGCATTAGCAGCTTTTAATAGCCTCAACAACAACAAAATATAGTTTTAAAACCAAGTTACGCGTTTTTAATTCAATTTTTATTTCCGTTTCAACATATGCCAGTGAAAGTTGGAGAATCACTAAAGATCTGGTACCAAAGTTAGATACATTCGAAAACAAATGTCTGAGGAAAATTATTAAAATAAACTGGGTTGAATTCAAAATGCAGTGAAGAAATAAAAGAACTGGGCAACCACTAGTGTATCAACAGTTATTAGACAGAGACAATGGTGGTCAATTGAACATATGCTGAGAAGAAGTCAGCAGAGAATCACCAATCAGGCGTTGTAGTAAGAAATGAAAGGATTAAGGAGGACAGGACGCCCAAAAGAAACCCTAAAATGCACACTGATGAGAAAGGCCAAGGGTGATGGACTAGATTTCTGTCCACGATCGCACAGGATAGAACAGAATGAGGGAATAGACTGCGAGCACTATGTCACATATGAGGGCCCAACGGGACAATGCATGGCCTAGACAGGGTGGTTAGTTAGAAGAAGAATGGTTTGTCGCCTGCCTACCTGGCTGAATGTAATTACTTCAAATTAGCAAGAAGGCGTTTAAAAAAAAACATTCACTCGGCTTCCATGTCAGTTAAATCTAAAATTGTTGTCAGGAAATTCCTTGGAAGTTAAGACAGTTGGTAAGATATTGACCAACAAATCAAGTGTTGAGACTAGTCTATAGACTACAGGCCTAACGTAAAAGGTAAGGTAAAGTCAGGAGAAGTGAACTAGCATCATTGCACAGCGTTATTAACTATAAGTGCTCTGCCACCATGAAGGACAGGAATGGTGTGATGTCGACCATATCACCCATCAGATGACACAGCATGCGTTAGAACTAGCCCAGTGAAATCAATTAGGATGACGTAATATAAGATAGCATATCAGTGTGTAGTATTCAACATCCTTTTATTTTGCATATAAATCACAATACAAGTAGGTATAAATCAGATAATTCATCATTACTGTTATAAAACCAATTTTGTGCCAAAAAGGCTAGAGGGCCGCCAATAATGCATCTGTTTGTCAATTACTTGAGTACCACAGAATTCACTTTGTTCACTGTTTGCTTTTTACATGGCACACATTTCTTACTCTTCCTGTCCTATTCTTCTGTTAGGTTAACCATTCTCCTTCAGGCATTAGCTTACCCTCTTTTGTCTTAAAGCTGTTCTTTTCAGTTTTCAATTCCATAAGACTAAACAACTTTTACTCTGAGGTAAAAATGTTTTAGGATAGATGGTGTTAAATTAAAAGCCATCTCAAAGTGAAAGAATTAAAGAGAAGCGCTGAGAACTGCCGTACACAGGTTAGGTGTGTTATTTTACCTCAAAGATAACATTTCTGCTTAAATGTGAACCTAACCTCGGAAAGCCACAAATTAAAATTTTCTGTCGTTGCCCCATTTCCATAAACCACAAAAACAGCATGTCTCCACATTTTACAAGTGGGGTAGTTAGTCTCATATCACGCTCCTTAGTTGCCTCATATGGTACACACAGTATGTTAAAATGTTACTTTACTTTCTTTAAGGGCCCTGGTAACATATGAAGACAGCAAATTAATTTTTTTTAAAGCAGCCAGTATTTGAAGTACTGAAAGTTTGAAATATGACGTTTGGTAGTTTTAATTCACAACAACAATACTTTTAAAAATTAACTCAATCACTTTTCACATATTGCCAAGATATAAACTTTACCAAATATAATAACTAAGAGTAACAAACCAAACAAAAAAACTGATCCGAGCAATAGAGGTTGGCTGCAATGTTTATGTGTTTCACTGCTGCCTTTGGAAATATTATGTGGTAAGGTCCCATTCTCCTGGATCTAAATATTGCAACATCCTTTTCCCCTATTATCAAACAATAAACAATAAAATAAAGCATACATACATTATTAATGCTACAATATACAAAGCTGTAAAAAATTGAAATACATCACTATTGTCACAATATATAAAGCTGTATACAAACAATAGTTGTGAGAGCTGCAGAATGTCAGCTTCAGTGGTAAAATTCATTCTGGCAAGGTGACCCTTGGGTTAAACTTCAGAATGTTGAAAACATTCGGTTGTGGCACGAATCAGCATCAGAAGGCACAGACATCCAAAGTTGTTGTGGATTTTTAACAGACACAGTGTACAGGAGAAAAGACAGACAGACTTTTAATCAGGTAGCCACCATCAGTATGGGAATGTTTCCTTGGCTCCTGAGGAAGGGAGAAGAATACATCTGAATGTCCCCAGTGCAAAGAGTGTCAGATATGGATTCATTCATTCAAGGTCGAGCCATTCTTATCTCTCTATAGACCATGATCTGGTATTAAAGTGTTATAACAGATCTACTGTATTAATAATATTCCTCAATGTCAGTATCTAGACTATCTAACGTCATTTCTCACTGTCTACATGTTCTAACACTGATCCACATCAGTAATTTTCAGATTTCTTCTTTTCATCATTTCACCAAAGAACAGTTTGCCCTGCTTACAGATATGTATAATATTCTACTTGTTTATTTGCTGGAAAAAAATACATCGGCCATGACTGTTGGAATTCCATTTAAAAAATCTACTAATAAAAGAATGTTAAAAACAAGTCACTAATAAATCTGAAGACATATGAAGGCAGGAATCAATAAACATGAACAAGGTGAAGCACTAAATGGAATATATTCCTGGTGGCCTTTAAAAAAAAAACATGCGTTCTGTGGCTCATGATGTGACCTTTATCACTGAGGCTTATGGGAAAACTTTGCTTTTAAAAAAGCTGTTTGGCTCAAAGGAAGACCCTTTAAATACTAGTTTTAGTTCATGTAGTCATACCCTGAACTGGTAAATGTTTACATCGGTGCAAAAGCCATCAGTGGAATTAACTGTGCAGCTCATAAACAAGTCACTATTGACAAGTTGAAAAAGTGACATTTATGGGGAATTGGACCCAACCAGAAGTACTGGTTTTGCAGCTCATCGGGGTGAACGGGTTAATTACTTTAGTTGTCCAATATCTGTTTCATAAACTACATCTCTGCTGTCCCCAAGCTCTTCCTAACTTGATCATTCATATTTTTTTTCCCATTTTTTGTTTCATTATCATCATTGTCATCGTCGTCACTGTCTTCTTCGTCATCATCATCATCTTCTTCTTCTGTCTTCACCCTAGAAAGGGTGGTTGGCACACTTATTCACATTGTAAAATGCAATGGTATATAGCAGAACAGATTCCATTTAACATTTCAGTAGTGTCTTTCTGGCATGAGTAAGTCCTAATAAACTTGTAGTAACTGAAGTGGAATTACAGCAGTAGTCATAGATGATGTGAGAGCTGGCACAAAAGTATTGAAAACTTCAGCAGGTGACAAATAAAAGGCACTATTTTGGCCGCCGCTGAATGTGACAAAATATAAAACATGCTGAGATCCTGTACAGAAATAACAAAAACACTCTTAAATACTAGACCTTGCAAACCATATTAATGCAATGACTAGATACCTGTCTGCCAAACCAAAGGTGGTGGGTTCGAATCCACACGATTGCAAATTTTTTTTCAACTGGCCTAGACTTCTGGGTCAATTCACCTGTAATGGGTACCACAAAATGCCATCGGAAGTAAAGGTGGCCAGTGTATTGTTGAGCACATCATCCATGGCCTATAAAATTATGAGTCTAACACCTTATGCCTCATGTGCTGCTACTCACATAAACAAGGTCCGTTACTTAAACTAAGGGAGCCACCATGATCTAGCAGCTAGATGCTCACCTGCAGATCGGAAGGTCGAGGGTTTGGTTCTTGACAGCCCTATACACCCAATAGGCCTGAAAGACAGGGAAAAGGGTCCTTTACTTATATTAAACCTCACATGCACATTACACCAGATATATATAGATGAAAAAAAAACATAAACGCCAGATGATTATAAAGCACCATTACATTGATCTCAAGTGTAAATGAATTAAAACGATAAAACCATATATGTACAATATTAAAAATCTAATAAAGAAGAAAAAAAGACAATATAATCATGCCATGCATGGCCGACATTTTAGTTACAAAATATGTTATCAGGTGATACCACAAATATCACATATAAATATATATTAAAGACAAATAGTACATCAGAAAGGTATTTGTTTTTATAAAAACACCCCAAAAAATGACCAATGTTTGATACTGGTTTTAAAAGCAAAAAGTCAAATATCTGACAACAACAAAACTGCACTTGAAATAATCAAAGATGGTAGTAATGGACCAGTGATTCATTCAGTGCCATGCTACTGGCCATATGTTTGTTGGCTTCAACTGGAGTCACTCACTTGTCTTATGTCCTTGTGACCCTTACAGTTGTTACTTTACCCCAATCTTCACTGATTTGTTACTTCAATTCCCTCTGTGCCTTGGTGTTGACACAACTCCTTACAGTCAAACATTCACAACTTGGAGTAACAATCTTTTAGAGTAGTAATTGTAAACTTACAACTTGATTGGTACTGAAACGTTTAACAAATTTCCAATTAAATGTTTGAAAAAAAAATGGAAATTCCATTAAAGTAGCTGGAAAGTAAGGAAATTCCATTTAAATGCCTGACAAAAAACATCAGAAAGTTAGGGAAAACATGTTAAACTACAGATAATAAAGGAGATTTCAATTAAATGACACTGAAGGAAATATGTTGAAATGTATGGCAATTACGATAATTCTACTGAAATGCCTGAAAACCACTGACACCATTTCAGTGCTCATCAACCTGAAAAAGATGCAGATAATATCCATATCAAACATAAGACAAACAAACAATATTAGTTGCAGTGTGTAACTAAAAAAATAATACAATAATTTGTATAGACCATCGTGATGTGACAATTTAGCTTGCCTTTAGCAGTCACATAGTGGTCAGGTCATGGTGTCAAGTATGAGTCACTGTATACTCTTATTTTTAGGTGCAAGGAGTGAAAACTATTTTATTTTCCACTCTGTTCATATTTATTAATTAACTCCCTTTATTTATTTTTTGAAGAAAACCAAAACATTTCAATGTAAATTGATAAATTTAAAAACTAAATTTAGTGACATTGTTTTTTTTTAAGGATTGGTATTGGGAACTCACAGGACCTTAGATTTTTTCTACCCAGAATTCCCTAATCAAAAGGGTTCAACTGTAACCTAACATGCTTACCATACTGCCCAAAACACTGCCACATTCTGCCTTTATTATACCACTTTTGCGGTGTAGGCAGGGGGTCTTTGAGCTTGATGATTTACTGCCGCATGGCAAGTGCTGACGCCACGACTGTGCAGGTGAGGATTTTATTTTGCCCACAACAGAAAAAATCCCCAGCCTTACCAAGGATTTGAACCCGGGTCTCCAATGCTTACCATAAAAGGTAAGTAAAGAAGATGCAGAAGGTTGTGGCCAGGCATGACTACCAACACCCCACAGCATGGACTGCAAGAAGAAGAATCATCAGGTCATGGCATTAAGAAGTACAGTGACTGACTCCTTGCTGTCCTTCCTTTCAAGAGAAATCCCTGATACTTAAAATGCTGGCTGAACCTGGAGATGATTGTGGTCAAAGCAGGAATCAACTTATGCACATATTTTTAGGTCCCAAAGGGAAAATATTGCATAAATTAAAACATGATTTTTTTTTTATCAGTGGCATGTATAAAAAGAAATTTTTAATAATTTTTGCTTTTCAAGAACTACCATGAGGTCATGACCCATGTTTCTGTGGTGAAGTGGTTAAGATGTTTACATGCTATCACAACAATCGGTATCAACCTTTGACAAAAGATGTCAGTGACACTGGTTGGGTAAATATGGCAGCTTTAAATTTTATGAACATACCGAGTAGCGATTTAGAGACTGAGATAAAATATAGGAAGAATAAGATACATAAGATGGCAAATGTTAGAGCAGCTTGGCATGTGTTGCACAAATACTACTTTTTTCTTCTTTGTTCACCAGCTGTGAGCTCCGATGGAAAGTCTTAGTTGTTTGTCCATTTGGACTGTGACTTTGTGAGTTTTGTGTGTACATCCATTGTAATGACTTTTTTGTGTGAAACTGGTTGTTCCTTTCCTCTCGGGCAGATGCACTCTGACTTTGAAAAAAGTCCTCAGTTAGTCGACTGCTACGACATGCTTGCTGGGAAGGCAATGGGTCTAATCTTTTCCCCACAAAGGGGCCTCGAAACCCACAAGGGGAGCCTAATGTACAATAACAATCACCATCACTGACCGTGGCAATTGATATGACCAAACTATTTTAGTTTCTAGGACAAGATGTGATGCTGTTTACTAACCAATATTCCTTGACGTTCAAATCTTTTTGGATCTCAGTATGTGAAAACCAGAATACAGAGAACAACATTCCTCTAGAGGAGGAAAAACAAATGTTGGTCAACTGTCAAACGCTTACCTCACACATTTTTTCATGGTCCAGCCAAACCTCATCCAGTCGTGATGGCTTTAATCTGGATCCATGCTTTCCTTTCACAAAGGTTTCATAAGCCTGTAGCATCTGTTAACAGAAGTTCACAAACACAGAAACCAGTAAAATATGTCAAAAATAATGACAATCCTTGTAGAGTTTATTAAAGAAATCTGGCCACTGAATTTACAAAAACATAGACCGTTTCAGTACCAAAAAACATGCCATATGCGACAAAAGTTGAATTAAGAAACGACATCACAGCACTCGGGACACTCCCATAGGCGCTCCGTCCCCATCTTCAGCAGCAAGCGCAGAGTTAAAATTCCTATGGTACCAGTAACAGTCTGATTGTATATCTGTCTCGCCCCTCCCCTGAGTGTCGTGCGTCAGCCAGATCCCCTTGTAACTCCTCGCAGTGCCATTCTCCTCAGACCGTAATGATCAATCTGTTCCTCGGCACTGTTCACTCGCTCCCAAAGGGCCCTCACAACATCCAGCTTGTCATACATCAGTTTACCATCAAGTGGTGCAGAACCCGCCAGTCTATCCGCCTGCTCATTTCCCAACACACCGGCGTGACCTGGAGAAAATATCCAAAGGATGATAACTACCCGGGACCTCTAAAGTGATGTTTGCCACTCTGCACGGAGCATGCCTGTCTCTACCTTTCTCAGCATGCTCTGTGAGTCAGTTACAATGACGACATGTGTGTACAGCTGATTCTCAAGCCAACAGAAGGCAGCAGTGACTGCCTCCACCTCCATTCTCAAACTAGACGTTGTGATATCATATGCCAGGCTTTGTTGCGCCAAGCGAGACAGAGTCTTCCTAATAAGTCTAAGCCATTGCAAAATTTATTTTATACTTTTTTACATTTAGTCAGAATATACTCAAGACATCTGGCTTCCTTAAATGTCACTTTAATGTGAATTTAGCCTTTTTACAATTGCCACTTTCACTAAGAGTTTAACTTCTTTAAAAACCGCCATTTCAACTGTGAATTTGGACTCTCTAAAAGCTGCCATTTAAACTGTCACTTTAGACTCTTCTTTAATTGCTGCCATTACAACTGTGAATTTGGACTCTTTAAAAATAGCTTCCTTTTGACTTTTCATCATGGTTGTTCACATCCCTTTTTAGGAATCAGATGAGAAAGTTTCTGGAACTGAAAGAGTAAAGAATACAACATTAAGAGACAGGAGCCTATGAACTCACTTGCCAAGCACATCTCATCTTTGGCATTTTCCCCACAGCTGTACCCAGTCCAGGTACCAGCACACTTCTGATTGGTTTAACGTCAGCCTTTCTGTTGTGATCTCTAACTGCAGAAGATAGGACATCAATCAGTAAACTCAGGGACACATCATTAACAACAAGCTCAATTACTGCTGCATATTCTAAAAGCACTAAAATCCAACAAGCACTCAAATTTTGAGTTCTGCTACCCCAAAACATGTCAGTAGTGAAAAACTTTTCTTCAGTGGTAAAAAGGTAAAGTTGGGAGATGTGAACCAGTGTCATTGCACACCTTTTTAAACCATAAGTGCTCTGCCACCAGTACGGACAACTGATAAGAAACTGTTCGCCTGTGTCGCCGTTCGTACGTAACTCTGTAGCTACAGCGACATTCCTCCATTTACCCCAGAGTACTCTGGTACCCATTTCCTAAAGGCTGGGTGAACCCCAGGAACCGGCTGGTTTCGAACCCTGACGTGGCTGCAGCGAGTCGCAGCTAGATTTGAAAGTGAGCCTCTTATCGACTGCGCTAACATGGTTCCCGCTAATTCTTCAGTGAATCTCACCCTATACTTTTTAGGAAACAATAACTAGGCAGAAATAAAAGAAATACAAGCAACAGAGGAGAATACAAGCAACACGGAAGATATATATGGGGAAAATGTAAGCAACATTGGGGAGACACGAGCAAGCAAAAACGAGATTTACATATGACAAGGAAGAAATACAAGAAATTGAGAAATACAAGTGTCGCATGACAGAATCCACACATCTGCTGCAGTAGGAAGGTCCACAGGCTGAACATCCCCAAAATTGTCATCGTAACTATGATTTAGTATGGGCCGACCATAGTTATATAGTTCGTTTGTTGTGGGGGAGTTCTGATAGGAAAAATCCCTATAAATCACTATGATATTGACTCTTTTAGGCTTTTAGTGTCGAATTACATGTTAGGACACATTTTCTACGCCTAGTCTAAATAAATTGTCTGACCACTGCACTGCATTCGTGAGCGGGATTCGTACGCTGTAGTTAGGGAACGTGTTTGTATGCGTGACTTCTCTATGGTCCGGTCTGTGAGGCAGTCGCTTTCCTTGTGTCTCGCCAATTGACCGTTAAAAAGACAAGATTCTTTATTCTCTTTTCATTTACCATGGGATTTCTGAGGATCCAACAAGTGTCCGTATCTGGTAGAGTGGTCCCATCTGCCACCACCCAATAAGCAATTGACGTGTGGTGAATTGCTGTGCTGAATGTGTGGACGATACTTGAGTCGACTTCTTCCGATTTCGAGTTGATTGTCCTTGATCAATGCCAGTGGCTGCTTCGTTCCTGTGAAGTCGTGCTGTGAAGTACGACAGATTGAAACTCCATTTCGGCATCTTGAGAGGCTGCTTCATTCCTGTGAAGTCGTGCTGTGAAGTACGGCAGTGTGAAGATTCATTCCGGCATCCTGAGAAGCTGCTTCGTTCCTGTGAAGTCGTGCAGTAAAATACGGCGGTGTGAAACTCCATTCCGGCATCCTGAGGAGCTGCGAGATCTAATCAGATAAGTTGAAGTGACTGACATAAAATGGCTCGACTCCAAATGGGCCTTAGTAATCAGTTCTTCGCCTCCGCCATGATGATCCAGGAAGTTGATGTGTCTATGTAGAAAAACTCTTTCTCTTGTGTTAGATTTTCAAGCATTTGAACATTCCTTTTGAATTCTTCTTGCTACTTTTCGTCAACTTTGTTAAGGTGAACCTATTACATTGATATTATAGTTCATCAGTCTTCTGGTTAGTAGAAAAGTTTCGTTTTATTAGAATTCATTGTCTTATTCAGAAAGGCAGTGTTGTCTTGTCAAATTCACTGTTGATTACTTGTTCGACTGGGTTTACATTATCCCAGTCTGGGGGCAAATCAGTGGTGGGGACGTCTGGCCGAGAGGTACCCAAGTGTTCATAATAACCCTGTGGAGTCAGAGCTCGTGTCACCTCATCCCTGAGACAGGTTGAATGTAAAGTTTGAACCGAGGGTTAGGCCTCTAGACGAACGAGAGCCACCATTCAAAACACTCCTGTCTCAGAGCACCTGAGGGATTTGTGAAAATATTCCGTTAGTAAAGGTGCGCGACAAAACTGCCATACGACAACAAGCAAAATAGAGGACGTACAAATAACAAGGGAGAAATAAAAAACCAATAGGGTGAAATACAAACGTATGGGAAATGTACCCAAAAAATGGAGAAATGCAAACAAGGCAGAAATACAAACAAGATATAAACATAAGACAGTGATCATGGGGTACAGTTCCTGAAGAACGAGACAGAGGCTGATCTTGGTGAGGTGGATACATGATACTGAAAACTTACTGGCTTAGAAAACACACAGGGCTGAAGAAATGGCTAGACAAAGAGAGACTTTCAGGTGTGCTGTGATGAGAGCAACATTATGTAAAGGACATGCTGACTGACTGATTAACACAAGCACACACAAAAAGAAGCATAAACAGTGAGGGACAGATAAAATATATGTAAAATATATGTATTCTCAAACAATGAACTGTTGAGTTGAGTCACGAATTGACATCACAGCACTCGGGGCATTCCCATATGAGCTCTGACCCCATCCTCTGCAGCAAGTGCAGAGTTCCAATAATAATGTTGCCAGTCACAGTCTGGTTTAATGTCCATCTTGCCTTTCCTCTGAGCGCAGTGTGCTGCCAAATAACCCTTGTTCTTAAAGGGCTCTGACTACATCTGCCTTGTCATGTATCAGTTTACCACCCAGTGGTGCAGATCCAGCCAGTCTGTCTGCCGGTTCATTCCCCACCACGCCGGAATAGCCTGGAGAAAAGATCCAAAGTATGCTCTCTAGCCATGACCTTACAAGTGAAGCTTGCCACTCTGCTCGAAGCAATCATGTCTTCACCCTGTTCAGCATGCTTTCAGAGTCCGTTACAATTATGACGTGTATGTATCTTGTTCTCTAGCCACTGGCAAGCTGCAGTGACCACCTCCACCTCTATTCTCATGCAAGATGTGGTATCATATGCCAGGCTGTCCTGCACTAAAGATTTTCCATTGGCTTTTGCTACGAAATCCCATGAAATCCCAAAATCTCTTCCCTCTCAATACAGAACCATCTGTGTAGATAATTATATCCTCAGGGCGAGAACTGTCGTGAACAACAATAAACTAATAACAATGACATAGGACTAGAAAACTGACTGTCTTACCGGCCAAAATGACCCCTCTGAAAGCCAGATAAGCATTTGGTGTGTTGGCAACAATCAAAGGCACCCTCATGGTGGGAGCAGAGATGAGGTACTTAATGGGCACTCCCTCGTTAAACTGTGACCAGTCTTTGCTCTTCTCATCTCTACCATCTGGACCATATGCTGGTATAATGGCTGCCTGGCCCTGAATAAGAAGAAGCAGCATCAACTCTAGCTTCATGTATAACTAACTACCATAGTAATTTTCAAGGAAACAATGTATTATGTATAAATTACCATAGTAACATGTTAATACAATGTGTTATGAAACATCTGTCATGGTAACACACTGAAATAATGATCTGGGATGACTTTAAGGTATGGAAACACGAGAGAGGAAAGGTATCTGTCGCCCATGCCTGTCTGCAAGGCACATGATGATGATGATGATGATGATGATGATGATGATGATGATGATGATGATGATGATGATGATGATGATGATGATGACTAAAAGCTGATGCACCTCCCTGCAGTTCAAGAAGATAATTAGGACAAAATATAGACAGGGAAAAAAACTGGGCCATGAACAAAGACACAGTACTCAAACTATTTCCAATAAACCAGGCAGTCTTAAATGTAATTTTTCTCCCACAATCAATTCTATCACTGCAATGTGAAATACGCCAACTTTATTAACAAGAACATCCACATAAACCAAAATTTCCTTCTACTAGAATGACCTTGTTTTGTTTTTGTTTTTGTATTAGTTTTAACAAATATTTTTAAATAATGCTATGGATTTATTGTCTTTCTGTTTAATGCTGTTTAGGTGTTGGACTGATTTCTGGGATAGTGCGCATGTGTTAGCTGCTTCATGGTGATATTTTTTAGCTTCCGCAAGTTATTAAACTCCATCTATTCATTGTCTTCTTGGCCTTCCTCAACCTCCCGATGCTTCCATTCTGGTATTGTATGCTCTTGCACCCAGTGTCACTGGGTTCATTCTGACCAGGGGGGCTAAACAATGTCATTATTTACAGCATACCAGATTATTACAAGTACAAATGTACTTAATTTTATAACTGCTTGTCACCTCTTTGAAACTTACTTGTGACCCTGTAGGGAGGCATGCCCTCCACCCCCCCCCCCTTTCCCCTCTCCCCCATTTGATAACTACTGCTCTAGACCACTAACTAGGGTGATCAGCACTTTTCCATGTCACCTGTTTTTCCCAGGCAATTTCCAGAAATTCTTCAACTGATCTGGTATCCACTGTCATGAGTTTGGGTTGCCCCTTGAGTTGTATGCATCCTCCACATGTGCCTTGCCGTTAAGCAAGGGCTGTCAGGTTTCATTATCTCAACAATCACCAGAATCAGAGATCAGGTCAATGTATCTCAAGTTAGGAAAGCATGTCTTTTTTTTTTAAGCATCATGAAGCTGGCTCCAGTAAAACTAAATTATTATACACTCGTTCGTCAAATGGTTGGCAGGCTGTGTGTGCTAGTGCTTCCATCGATACACCTCCATGACACTAATAGGTCAAGGGTTATCTTATGAAGTTTGCCATTACTTTCCATCTTAGCCGTGACCATACTGGTCGGGTGACTGTAGGCATTATCACTAAAGTGTCAGCCTCTGCCCACCATCCGGTCAAACCGTTTCAATCATGCTATGAAGGTCATTGGTTTGTTTCACAAATGCATCATTCTGTACATGGGCACACTTTGTATGGAGACCCCTGGGGGTTGCCACCATAGCTACAGTGTTCCTGCTTTGTGTCACACTCTGAGCAGGTGACTGGCTGTTTTGTGGAGACAGACTGGGACATGTGGGATCAAACTCAGTGTAATGAAGCTGATCCTCTTGACTTTAACCTATTTTTAGGGAAATGAAGACAGACAATGGCCAACAACTATCTGCCGGCTGGTCTCAAGTTCAATCCATTAACTTACACATGTGGTTTCTAGAGTCCCATTGTTGGGGGGTGGGGGGAGGGTGGGGTGTGTGTGAAATAAATAGACCCACTGACCCCCAACAAGAACTGCATTAAAGCCAACTAATTAAGGTTTTTCCCCCTTCAAAGTTAGAGTGCATCTGCCTGAGAGGTGAGGAACCAACAGTCTGCATACAAACAAGCCCACTTTGTAAAATGAATGTGCATGCAAAACTCAAGTTCTGGAACAATGCTAAAGTCCAGAAGGGTACAAACAACCAGAACTCCCCACTGGAGTTTACAGCTATGAACACGAAGAAGAAGAAGGTAATCCACCATTTGTACCAGTCAGGAAAAATTCCTGGAAAATCTCTGGGAAGTTGAACCTAGATCACTGAAAGCACACTACCCACTAGGCCACCATGGCTTCCAAGACACACTTACCACCAAAAGTTCCCCATTGTATTCCTTTCTAATGACTTTCTGTAGTCGGTGCTGCCTGAAAATTTTTCAAATAAAGTGTTAACACTGCTGTGTATAAATTATGTACACATATACACATATCTAAAGTATAAAAAATTACAGCAGAGTTCAAATAAACCAACCAAACCATAACTAGGATATTTGGCTTTTTGGTTGATATGCACATAGGTTGGCTGACTCATAGGTGCTAGTCTAGTTGGTTAGCAGTAAGTATGTTAGAAGGTAGGTTTATTGGTTGGTTGGCTGGCTCATTCTGATTCCAATTCCTTTTGAGAAAAAATTAAAAGTTTGACCACTTTCAGACTGCTGCTAGCTAGCCGAGGATGCTAACAGTCTCCGACTATATTTATGGTTTGGGTTATTTGCATCACTTTTGTCACTAAAATTTTATTATTTGCGCTGTCTCTGTGCTTAATTCTTCCTTTCGAGTCAAACCGTTCGTCCTCCACCCTGTTGTTAGCTGTGCATTTCTTTCCTTTTCTTTCTCGGTGTTTCCTCTTGGTTTAATTTCCCTCTGATTTGGCCAGGCATATTTCGAGAGCTTGCTTTTCTACACAAAGTCCTTTGGACCACCATTTATAGTTTTAAAATTTTTAGTATTTTACTTTGTTAAAAAGTACTGAAAACAATTTCTGATTTTGGATAGTTCCGAAATGTGAAAATATTCTGCATGTGACCATAGTGGTCTTATAGTTGTCTTCCTGCAATAAAAGCGGTTCTATTCGTCATTTGTTATTTTGTGATCCGGTTGTGTCGGTCCGGGTTGGCATAGATACCATATAACCGGAACACCCAGCTTACACTTTGAGATCCAAATGTTCAGCAATGGGCATTGCTGTTGCATGTTGGGTTCTGAATTCAAGTGCTCTCTGTGGGAATAGGGTAGGGGATTGAACTCAGTGCATCCGGAAGAGGTAGGGAAGGGTGAGGGAAAAGAAAGCGGGATGCCATTCAGTCATTCCTCGTCGTTGCCATCTTGCCGGATTCTAGCGTGACTTTTAGCCGGGATTATAGGTATCACGTCACCAACCTTTGCTATCAGCCCACTGATAGGGTGGGATTGGTGGTTAAGTAATCTAGTCCTGTCAGTATTGATCTACTTGTTTTCCCTATTTGCTGTCAGTCATATCCTGTTGTGAGCCCCACCAGTCATGTTTATGTTGATGCATGATGTGGAATGAGATAGTTTTGAATATGAATCCCCGGAATATATGGATGCACACAACTAGGTGTATGCGTACATGCACTCGAGTATTCACATATTCAGACAATATTACATGCTTGCACTTACTTTCATACTTATCAGTGTATGCATACTTATTTGACATTCCATACACATGCATTTTCTTTCATATGTGTCTACCAGTGCCTACATAAATGCACTTACATTCAAGAAACATGTGTACATCCACCCGTAAGGACACTCACACTTCCATGTCTTGCTGGTTCATAGGTTGGTGGGCTAGTTGGTTAGCTGTAAGTTTGTTGGTAGGTAGGTTGATTGGTTAGTTTGTGAGGGTTGATTGATTGGTTGGTTGATGTGTTGGTAGTTTGGTTAGTTGTTTTGTTGTTGTTGCGACAGGTATAGTGTTTGGTCCACTGGTTGTGAACCCTTTCAGTCTGATGCAATAACATTCAAATAGTAACAGTTCTGACAAATATCACATCAGTGTAGCTGCATGCCAATCCTTGAACTGTTGGCAATCCTTGTAATGTTAAACATTTATAATCGTTGTAATTCTGGACATCTGGAATTCCTGTACTGTTGGATACTGGCAATTCTTGTCATGTTGGACATAGGTAATCCTTGTAAGGTAATCCTTGTAATGCTGGACATGGGTAATCCTTGTAATCTTGACCATTAGCAATTCTTTTAATGTTGGGCAGACCGAGGTTAGTCCTAGCCATGCGATTTCAGTGGACAAAACCCAATCATTCCTAAACGTTACCAAATGTTGATAAATCAAGTACTTTTCTTCGTTTTGTTCTCCTCGCCAGTGGTTTTCTATGAAGGCTGTGATGTGAAGTATGACCTCCACTGATCCAGACGTATGTTCTCCACAGATCCAGACGTATGTCCTCCACTGATCCAGACATATGTTCTTCACTGATCGAGACATATGTTCTCCACTGATCCAGACGTATGTTCTTCACTGATCCAGACGTATGTTCTCCACTGATCGAGACGTATGTCCTCCACTTATCCAGACGTATGTTCACTGATCCAGATGTATGTTCTCCACTGATTCAGACATATGTTCTCCACTGATTCAGACCTATGTTCTCCACTGATCCAGACGTATGTTCTCCACTGATCCAGACGTATGTTCTCCACTGATCGAGACGTATGTTCTCCACTGATCCAGACATATGTTCTCCACTGATCCAGACGTATGTTCTCCACTGATCCAGATGTATGTTCTCCACTGATCCAGACGTATGTTCTCCATTGATCTAGACGTATGTTCTCCACTGATCCAGACGTATGTCCTCCGTTGATCCAGACGTATGTTCTCCACTGATCCAGACATATGTCCTCCATTGATCCAGATGTATGTCCTCCATTGATCCAGATGTATGTCCTCCACTGATCCTGACATATGTCCTCCATTGATCCAGACGTATGTTCTCCATTGATCTAGACGTATGTTCTCCACTGATCCAGACGTATGTCCTCCGTTGATCCAGACGTATGTTCTCCACTGATCCAGACATATGTCCTCCATTGATCCAGATGTATGTCCTCCATTGATCCAGATGTATATCCTCCACTGATCCTGACATATGTCCTCCATTGATCCAGACGTATGTCCTCCATTGATCCAGACATATGTCCTCCATTGATCCAGACGTATGTCCTCCATTGATCCAGACAGCCTGGTTTCCACCAAAATGTTAACTAGCCAGACCTGGGATCTCTCTGCTGCATGTAGAGAGCACATCTGTAGCACATGTTCAGTAATCTGGGCAGCCTGTCCACATGGGCAAAGCTCTGAATATCTTGTACATGTGACTGTGGACTCTGTTGGGTCAAGTTCCCAGTTTAAATTCAATGGTCTGTAACTTTTGTCTCAGGAAGCTGACTGGGCCTTCAGGATGGGCCCAGCAGAACACAATCCAGAAGAGAAGATAGACCAACAGACACTTGATGAGTGAAATGATCAACAGGTTGGAGTAGCTAAAATGAGTACAGGGAGATTTTATGGGAAGTAGACACAGTCAGTGTGATTTCCCTATTGAGGTGGAAATTTTTTTAATTAAAATTGACCCAAGTCCCAAACTGAATGGGTTAAAACAGTTACCAGAAAACATTCTGAGAAGTAAAGGCAGTGAGTGTCAGTGCTGACTGGTCGCTAAAAACTATGGGGTCAGCACCATTGTGGCGGAAAAAGAATATACTGAATGCCCCCTACCCCCACCAAGCATGTCATAAAATCAGAGGTGTTTTCTTCAAAGTGCATCAGGCCCACATGCAAAAACCAATAGTCTGCATTCAAATAAACCAACTATTAAAACAGATGTGCACGATAAACTCAAGTTGTGGAACAAGACTAAAATTCAGAAGTGGAGGAAAAACCAGATCTTTCCTCTGAAATTTACCGCCAGTAAAGACGAAGAACAAGAACAAGAAGAAAAAGGTACAGCTAATCCTGAATTTTAGTGCAGAGATGTACAATACTGTTTGTGTCCAACATTATTTAAATTCACAAGTAACTGTCTACTTTGGTGTAGTCTAACTTCTCCCTTGCTGTCTACTCACATCTGTATCCCAAAGTGTTTGGTGTAGACAAAATCTATGCCACCATCCATGAAGCCAAAGCTGTTGGCAGGAGATACCTAGTGGGAAGGACACAAAGTCAATCAACAACAAGAGCTGACATCACTGCACACAGCACCTTCCACACCTGCTAAGTCCCTTTCCTCAGCAGCCAAGAAAGTTCCCATTCTAATTATACCAGCTGCTGGTCTGTGAGTTTTCCTCCTCTGGGAGCTGAAAACTGACCAGTCCCTTTGTTAGGTCCCTGTTAAATAGGTCTCTCTAGATATGGTTATGCTGTTCTGTTGCACTGTTTATTTGATCCCAGAGGGCTTTATCATGTCCACTTTACCACACTGCCAAGACAAAGGCTTTATCATGTCCACTTTACCACACTGCCAAGACAAGGGCTTCATCATGCCCACTTTACCACACTGCCAAAACAAAGGCTTTATCATGCCCACTTTACCACACTGCCAAGACAAAGGCTTTATCATGTCCACTTTACCACACTGCCAATACAAAGGCTTTATCATGCCCACTTTACCACACTGCTAAGATAAAGGCTTCATCATGTCCACTTTACCACACTGCCAAGACAAGGGCTTTATCATGTCAACTTTACCACACTGCCAAGACAAAGGCTTTATCATGCCCACTTTACCACACTGCCAAGACAAAGGCTTCATCATGTCCACTTTACCACACTGCCAATACAAAGGCTTTATCATGTCCACTTTACCACACTGCCAAGACAAAGGCTTCATCATGCCCACTTTACCACACTGCCAAGACAAAGGCTTCATCATGTCCAATTTACCACACTGCCAATACAAAGGCTTTATCATGTCCACTTTACTACACTGCCAAGACAAGGGCTTTATCATGTCCACTTTACCACACTGCCAAGACAAGCAGCAGCAGCTAATCTAGCAGTCTGCTTATTAACACTCACCCAAATGACCTTGGCAAAATAATCCATAATATGCTCACTATCTGAGTCTTATCAAGCAAAGTTATCAATAAGCATTCACACAAAGGAAACACATGAAAACAATATGAGAAGATATGACTGACAGTCTTTCTGTCGTGGCATGGAAGCGTGTTCTCACAAGAACTCATACACACTGTTGGAGATAGCAAGTTGTGGAAAGGCATGATTGCCTTCGCAAGCCATCATGGCATTTGATGTTATGATGGTACTGGAATATTCAATTCATTAATGAACACATGTGTTAATCAATGTTAATGGTTGTCTCTTTCAAGTTTAGCATCAGAAAACCAAGGGGTGACAAAAGACATTAAAACAGACCAAACTACTTCAGCTGAACACAGAAGGCAAGAGGTGCTTTCACAGCACTAGGGAATTTGTGGAGGTCACAAGAAATTAAAATTAATACTAAACTCAACAATTTTAATTCTAATGTCAAATAAGTCCTGTTGTATGGAGCAGAAACATGGAGAAAACAACTAGGGCAATTACAAAAAAAACTACAAACATTCCTTAACTGATGCCTGCCCAGAACTGATGGAATTAAATGGTATGATAAAATCACTAATGTAGAGCTTTGGGAGAGAACTGAACAAGTTCCAGTGGACCAGGGGGTGAAGAAAAGACACTGGCATTGGATCGAACACACAATGAGAAAACCTCAGAACAACATAACTAGAAGTCTTTGCCCTGAAACCAACTGGGGCACTGAAAGAAAGACCAAAAAACATATGGAGATGGGAATCTAAAGAGTGAAGTTGAAAAGATGTGGAGGACATAGGAAGAGCTGCATATGAAAGTAAAAGATAGAACGACTTGGCATGAGTTGATTGAGGACTATGCTCCACTGAGGAATAAAAGACAGAAGAAGAAAATACTAATTCAGCTGCCATGCAGCGTATAAATATTATACATCAAAGTGACCAGAATACTGCTACAACAAGCAACAGTGTTTAAAGTTAAATATTAGCAAGTTAACAGACAACATGCTTAGACAAATTAGTAAAATGAAATAACAATCTGTCCACTTACCATCATAGCGCTCAAGGAAAACTCTATAAAATACAACCAAAAGGTATCACGAATGAACATAAACCACGAAGTAACATATAAATAAAATATAAACACAATCTGTATATTAGATCTCATTCCATATAATCTTTTGGAACACCATAATAGAGCATCACTTTTTGGTAAAGAAAAATGACCTCCAAAAATGGTATTTTCACACAAAACAACTAACTTTACATAACACCCATATTGCCTGTAATTTTATAGCCTATGTTTCCAAATAATTAGGTAATTTCTCTCGACCTAACTGACACTGAAGAAAATCATATTTCTCACAATATTTTTTTGGGGGAGGTCGTCATGCCAGCTGTCTCTTTACCATTGTATATTCTGCAAGAGGCACACATCAGAGCTATCCCGAATCAAAGTTTGATGCAATCAATGACTGAAATAAGTCTACTTTGCAACTTTCTCCATCTAACCGGATAAATCTCATAAACACGTGTTTTATTTAAATCTCAATTTTTAAATCTTAAATTTTTTCATTTTCTACTTGTTATCTTCCCTATATACATCCACTTTAGGAAACGAAGGTGATAGAAAATAAGAGATGACAACACCAAAATCATTAAAGAACACTTACCAAAGCATCCACAGGTGGAGCTCCCAGAAAAATGTCCCCTTGAGATACCTGTGAAAATATTAGACAAATACAGACACATAACACAGGTGTTGTTACTGCTGTTTGTTCACTGAAATGAGAGAATGTAAGGGACAGTGAGTAGTGAGAAGAGAGACAAGGGGGATGATCATCATTACCGGAAAGATTAGTGTTAGAAGTGGCAGAGGCTGACTAAGAGTAATGAAGCTGATGGTCTTAACTCTTTGAGTCCCAGAGGGTTTAGCATCACAGACCCAGGGGGTAGTAAAGAAAGTAATAAAATCGGTGCAGCATGCATTCATTGGGCTTCTAGGTAGGAACCTATGAACGTATGATGCGTTCCTTGGGACTCAAAGAGTTAAATGGTGGCATAGAAGAATATCATTAGAAGAATCTATCCAGAACACATTTGACCAAGGTCTGTGAAGATACATTAACACTGCACCATCCCGTACGATACACAATAATAAATAGCTGTATAGTGGTTAAATATTTTTTTAAACACATGCCGTAATTAAAACTGATTCACAGAGCATGTTGAGAAAGGTGAAAACAGGCATGCTTCGTGCAGAATGGCAAGCATAATTTCAGAGGTCGCGAGTAGTTAGCATCCTTTGGCTGGCTCTGCACCACTTGGTGGTGACAAGTTAGATATCCTAAGGGCCCTTTAGGAGCGAGTGAACAGTGCAGAGGCGCAGACAGATCATTACGGTCTAAGAAGAATGGCGCTGTGAGAAGTTACCAGGGGATCTGGCCGATGCTCAACTCAGGGAAAGGATGAGACGGATATACAATCAGACGGTTGGTAACTGCTACCATCATAATTGGAACTCTTTGCTTGCTGCTTAAGATGGGGACTGAGCACTTATGGGAGTGTCCCAAGTGCTGCGATGTCAATTCTTAATTCAACATTCAAAATTCTGTTCTTGAGAGGATCAACTTCATTGCTCTGAGGACTATCCTATATGGTTTGGCCTCTCTTGTCACCTCCAGAGAGCATCGCACAAAGCATGAACTCCATAGCATAGCGCATGCAATAATTCCCCAAGAAAAAGTGCATGTGAACCAAAGAATACAGTCCTTGAAACAAACCCATGACAACTTTTCCATCGAGACCTGCAATAGTTTTAGCATCAGAATTAGTCCAGTTTGTCAATTCTCAGAAGTGGCAGAACTCTTCTGTTTTAACAGCAGTCTAGTAAACGAGGAACTGGATCATTTTTAGAATTGTATCTAGCCACTCCAATGACAGAGTTCATAAATCTCTTGAGAACTGCCTTGTTTATCTACTGGGCTCCAACTCACCTCGAGGACTTAATGTCCAACACAGCTTTATCTAATATTTATTTAGTTACAGCCCTTGTCTTCACATATTTTTCTGGCTAGTATTCATTTATGGTGTTCATGTGCATGTCAAAGCTTCAACTGGCCAGGCAGACATGTGGATATCTCTCTCAGATACTTCAGTTAAGTTATGTGTGTGTTCTTGTTCATAGCTATAACTTTGTCTACTCGTGCCATGAGCTGATGAAAGCTTTTTAGCCATAACATTCACTTGCTGCGTGTTGTGTTGTGATAAAATGATACTGACTAGTTCTACTTTTCATTTTGTTTGATATCTTTTCATGAGAATTTGAGAAATGTCTGCAAAGTAAAGGTGATTAGGAAAAAGAATAAAGATGGTGAGTGAGGGAATTACTAACCTCATCCCATTACTCCAAAAGTATGGAACCACATATAGATCATTATGATCTGAAGAGAATGGCACTGTGAGAAGTTACCAGGGGATCTGGCCGACACTCAAAACTCAAGGAAAAGGTGAGACAGATATACAGTGAGACAGTTACTGGTGCCATCGGAATTGGAACTCTTTGTTTGCTCCTGAAGATGGGGATGGAGTGCTTATGGGAGTGCCCCGAGTACTGTGATGTTGATTCTTAATTCAACATTCCACCGCATTACTCCCTGGCCTAGAATATATCAAGGGCCTAGCCCTACACAGTAGTCATTATGGAACTATCTTTCTTTTCCCCTTTGTTTAGAAGAATATCCAGCCATGCAATGTTATTTGTGAACCTTATGTAGGAGATCCTTTGCCGACCACTGTACTCATTAAGACCCATCAAACAGACTGTCAATCTTAAACTATGTTCACATACCACATGCATATTCATTCCAAACCTATAGACTATAATAACTCCCCAATTCTCTTTGTTTTTTTTTTTTTTTTATAAAGCTGATCTTTTTTTATTCCTCTTTTGCCTTTCATCTCCCACTGGAAATGAAACAATGGAGATCAAACAACTCAAGCACACAGGGGGCCTCGCAGGCTCAACAAACACTTGTATAAACGACATGTGAGTCAAAAAGCTGTCTGCCAGTGTCTTTGTGCTCAACAGACTCTAGAACATGTCCTGCAAGAATGTCCTCTCCTGGGGAAGCTGCAAAACAAAATATAACCACACCCAGCAGACATGACAACTAAGCTTTGGGAAAACCTAAGAGACCTTGAGCTGATATCCCAATTTATGGCCCATAGTGGACTGAACTCATGACCAGAAATCACTGAAAAAGAAATAACTCAAGCCAAGATAAAGGTAAAGGTAATGTTGAGAGGATCAACTTCATTCACCGGGTTTTATCCCATATGGCTCGGTCTCTCTCCACAGAATAGCTACCCACCTGCCAAAAGTGCTGCACACCATAAACTCTGTAGCTCCAGCAACGATCTCCAGGAATCTCCACAACAATTGTACCCCTGAATTCAATGGCACTGCTGTGAAATGAACCCATGACCTTCAGGGCGCGAGGCAAACGGCTTGACCACTTTGGCACCAAGCCAAAACAGGTATTACCATAGAGACACGACATTAATTCCATTATATTGCAACTGAAAACCTTAAATTATTCACACTGATTACAAACAAACCTTCCCCCGTGTGGGTTCCGGGGCCCCATTGTGGGGAAAACAAGAATAGACCCACTGCCTCCCCATAAGCATGTCGTAAGAGTCGACTAATTGGGGAGCTTCCTTTGAAGTCGGAGTGCATCTGCCGGAGAGGCAAGGAACCAACAGTCTGTATTCAAGAGAATGAGATCTGTAAAACTGATGCACATGCAACACTCAGGTTCTGAAACAGGACTGCAGTTCATTAGTGGACGAGCAACCAGAACCTTCCACCAGTTTACAGCTGGTGAACGCGAAGAAGAAGAAAGAAACAAACCTTGACAGTATCTGAGTAGTCAGAAAACATGATCTGCCACTTGTCAACCAGCTCCTGGTTCCTGTCTCGCAGATGGTAAACAACAACCTCGTCAGGAACTTCAGCTTGTTCAGTCATATCTTTTGTACTTGTCTTCAGCCTGAAACAATCAAACTAAACCTTACTTCATACGCTGTAACCTCAAACATGTTTGTCTAAAACAGTGCTACCTCAAACACTGATACCTCTATATTTTCACCTCATCAGTGCAGAGTAGATTGATGTGACAGAAATGCTAACAGCTTTTTTACTGATAGTTTTCATTTAGACCAAGTTTAAAAGAAAATAAAAGTTTTTAAAAAATGGCTTAGTTGTGTGCAGCTGTTTGTTCCTTGCCACTGGGGTAAATGCACTCCAACCTTGAAGGAAGCTCCCAATTAGTTGATTCCTATGACATGTTTGTTGGGGAGTGTAGTGATGCTAAAAAAAAGATACAATGTAAGGGGATTTGACTGGTTGACAGAACTAGGGGAGTCCCTAGATTGAGAGACATGAAGTCGACATGAGAATAGCAACACACGAGATTGTCCAGCTCACCTGGGAACATGAGGTCTTGGGAATAGCTGACTGGGAAGTCATTCTGTGATAGGACCCCAGAGAGATAGAGAGCGAAAATGGATCCAGAGTGAAACAAAATGAACGTGGATCCTGACTGGCAAGGAATGCAAGCTGTGAAGTGGATGTAGCAAAGCCACTTTGAAGTATAGTTGAGAACAATGGAAGTGCGCTACTGACTGTTTATTGTGCCAACCGTGTGTATGTCAGCCTCGACGGTGACGTGGCTGTATATTCTAAGTGCAAGCAAGTGAACACTGCCTGAATGGCGTAAGTGTTAGGCTGTAACTTTGACTCTTGTCACTTGTGTGGTATTGTGAATCAACACGGAACGGCAGTAACCTTCATCCACTGTTATTTGGAGACGTGTGGTAGTTTGTTGAAAGAGACGTCTGCCTCGTCTAATCTGTGAGTCTGACCCCTAGACAACAGCCTGTGTTGACTGTGTACAAGCCAGAACTAGTACAAAAGAAAGACACATTACAGGGAGGCAGTGAGTCTATTCATGTTCTTCCCTAGAATAGAGCCCCAGAACCCACAAGGGGAGTATCAGCACCTAATTTTACACATCTGGTTTTTTTTTTCTGTTGTAAGCGCTATTGTAACAGACACTTTATGGTGAGTTAAAAAGTTAGCTGCTTTTTACAGGATGTTGCAGAAACCAATCCCAGCATTTTTTGGCTGTTGTGGTTTTTCTAGGCAATTTTACGTTCAAGAACAGTCAGCTCTCAGTGCTCTGTCAAAAACCAATGCAAGACAAATCGGCAACAGTTGGGATCGAACCTGGCAACTCAGCATTACGAAGCGTGTTCGCAACACCTAAGCCACAGATGCAGAGTACCACCACCTTTTTCAGACACTTTGTGGTGAGAACTGGCACCTTTGTTTCCAGAAGATGAAAAAAGCCAGGACAGTCAGCACTCAATGAGAGATGTGGTCAATATCATAAAGTCACTTTTACTTCCTAGAACATTTCCTACTAACAATTTTAGCCTGGGATGACTTGGGAATAACGGTAAAATTTGAGAAAAATCAGGCTCAATGCAGATACAAACTCAAAACCTTTGAGATAGCAAGAAAGTGTCTAGCGACTGTGCTACCAGAGTTCCCATTTAGGTCCAGTACCTATCAAAAATGTTCCATGAGTGACTCATTATAACCATGTCTTTTGGGTAAACAAATAACTTCTATTTAAACTAATAACACACAAAAAAGGCTGTAACATTTTCCAGTGTCTGCACCAGGAATGGGTTACATAATTAATTTTGAAGAATGCAGCACTGTTCATTCTTATATAGGGTGTCAATAAGTTAATTTTGTTATCCTTTCCATGTGCAATTTCTTCAATGCAATGCTATCTCTCCCTGTCACGGGGGTGTTTTATGTTGGTCCTATACAACATATCTTCTGTTTTTGAATTTTTCAGTTTGTTATGCATTTTAAAAACTAGATGTGTTTAAACTACTAAATTATCATATTGTTTTCACTTAATGAATGTTTAATTAGTCTGGAGGACAAGTTGGTAAATTCTCTGTGTCAGTTTTAATTCTAAACTCATTCATCACAAATTAATAGCTTGCATTGAGTTATTACCCTACACACTGGAGACTCTTCTAAACCAAATTATACCCCACACCATGGCCAGCTCCAGATATAAGGACATACAGCTCAGACGGGAATTCCTGTTTTTGTGAGGCTGGCGTGGCGGGTCAGTGGCAAAATTGTTATCAAGCAGATTTATTCACAAACTGAACTACAGTTTTATAACTTGTGTTATATGAAGGAATTTTTATTTTAAAGATTGAAGAAGAAGAAGAAGAAGAAGAAGAAGAAGAAGAAGACTGACACGTGACTGAGGCCCTGTTCGGGTATATTTTCTGCCTCAATAATTTGGGACCTTTATTCAGAAGATAGCCATATTTTCTAAAAGGCCAGAACTTTGGAATTTGTTAGGAAATTTAACAAACTTCAAAGTGTTATTCTCAAATTTGTGACTGCAAAACCATGGTAAGTGAAGGTTTTTTCTTTTTTTTGAAAATTTTTTTTTTTAATTACCACTTGCTTTTTTCTTCTTTCCTATTAATTATAACAGTACTAAATATACACTCATCATCAGATTATAAATGTAAATTGATTTCTCGTTTAAAAATACATTTATATATATATATATATATATATATATATATATATATATATATATATATATATATATATATATATATATATATATACTATATATATATACACTTTTAAAGAATTAGATATTAGTTATTATTTTCTCTATTGAATTTTTTTAACATCACCCCCTCTGCCATTTTTGTAAAGGGAAATTAATGTAAGCCAATTTTGTCAAAATACATGGGCCTGAAAGAGTTAATAATAACAAATGACTATATTATTGTATATTCATGTATCCGCTGCTAAGAAACTGACAGTAATAATATTAATAATCATATACAGCGACATTGTATACTAATAGTGTAAAAATTAAAAACCGAATATTAACTAATGTTATATAGTTTGAACATTTATTAAGTGTTCATTTTCGAATTAGATTATTAATAATGTTACAAAATTATGAACCAAAATAACCAAATTTAAAATTTCCAAAACACAGAAAAAAAAATCTTATTAATTTGACCTGGATACTGGACCGCACTTAACTTACGTCTATTAGAAATGACAATGGTCTTTTGACGTGATGTCACTAGCTAGGATGCCGAATGCAAGAATACAGGACTTTTATCTACTCATGACGCCGGTTTTCAGATGACTGATGATGTTTCCTAACTTAGAACCTGAGTAAAGAGACAAGTTGCAAACTTCCACGATCAGCTGTCCAACACGGCGGCCAGTCATCGTCTGCAGGGACCGGTCCGCGGAGTTACGTCCCTTCTGCATCGACCTAACATCATCATGTTGTGCTAGTCATTTAAACTCTTGCTTACGCTCCATATTTATCGTCGGGGTATAAAGTGTTTACTGAGTTTTCATTATGTATTTGTTGTTATTGTTCCTGTATGCATCGCATCATTATTTCTTTCAGACATACATTCAGATTGTATCCTTATTAATTGAAACATTACCTTGTTCACGCATTTGAGGTTGTGATGTCAGGACATGACTGTTGACTCCAGATGTAGTTCACCGTAAAGCGAACTTGTCAAGCGTTCACAAATTATTGAAGACATACAAGATCCGCTGGGCAAATCATCTAGTCCCCATGCCAGACCATCGGTTTCCACAGAACAACTTTTACGTTGCACTCATCCTGTATTGACAAAGATGTCCAGATGACGATGAAAACAAACAACGAAACAAAAACACGAAATCGGTATTAAGAAGCAAACATGGGAGGTTGTTACACAAGACCGATCTAAATGGCGTACAGTCAGTCCTCAAGCATGGCGCAGCAGCATGCCAGACAGCAGAGGTTGCACTGACAGAGACACAAAGGGAGACGAGAAAGAACTATGAGACAAACCTCGCTTCTGCTTTCGCTTGCATCTGTTTGTACTGCTTCCAGAGTTTTGCAAACCGAAACTGGACTCACCAACCATCTTTGTACAGTCATTGATCATTAGTATATTAGTACTAAATGATGCTATATTTTCGTCATCACTTGTGATGGGCAAACATCACAGATTGTCATTACAACAGATATTGTATACGCACTATACTTCAAACTTGTATAGTGCGTATTTTGACAATCCTATCAACGCTGTGTTGTTAAGAAAGCAGTCGTGGTGTGTCGGCTAGACAACCGTCTGCAAATCCGAAAGTCGTTGGTTCAAATCCGAACGGAGTTCGACTTGTTTTCAAAAAAGATCTTGGCGTCCATATCAAGCCTGAAATGTTTACCAGTCACATTCCTGGAAAGTAAGGGCTTTCGTCTGATGTTGACATCACCCATCGAGCGCCGATTGGTCTATACAATATAGGTCCAGCCCTATATGCCCAACGGCGTGAACAAGGGTCCTTTACTTTAAATGAAGATATTTGATTCATTATGTCCGTTGATTATCCATCAGTCTCTTCGTGAAATAGTTTCTGTCAGGGCATTTTTATTATGTTCTTACCTACCTAGACCGTTGATTGTGGCCAGGATATAACAGTATCTATCACTAGTTTCAACTGTTTTATTTCGTCATATTCTGAGTCACTACAGAAAATTATCGAATGAGCAGCGATATATATATATATATATATATATATATATATATATATATATATATATATATATATATATATATATATATTTTTTAAGTATCCAGAAGCCATGAGTTGTTAGGCTCGGTATTATGGATATCGCAACCTTTCGGCCTTGATTCCATGATGAATACCGTAAATCTGGGAGAGATGTCGCTTTTCTGCCTACCCCCGGGCGTGAACCCGGACCACAACGAGTTCGTCACCCTGTCACCGCGCAGTCCGGTTTAGCCAACTACGCTAGACATCTGGGCGACCAGCGATATAAATGAAGGGTGTTTGGAAAGTCTGGTTGGTATAGTAGTAGTAGTAGTAGTAGTAGTAGTAATTTTTTTTAATTTCGTTTTAACCTTTATGGTTATTATTGGGATATATAGTGTTAATTGAGTTCTCATGATAGAGTATGTTAGGACAGTCTTCAACAGGAGGACATGATCTGTTGTTTCAGGTGCCAATCCACATGTACACATGGCTGATTCGCCGATTTTAAATTTTGTGTACATGTGGCTGCGAAGTCGATTGTGTCCTGTTCTAAGGCGTAGAATAATTTGCTCTGGTCTGTCCTTCAAATAGTAATGGTATTGCCCCGGTTTTGGTGGCTTTCTGGTTGATGTGATTGTTCTCTTATTTTGTTGATAAGAGTATGGTGGGTCAGATTGTTCTCTGTTTGCACTTTCCTTAACTAGTTTTCCAGCTCTTTCATTTCCTGGAACTCCACAGTGGGATAGTATTCATTGCATAGTTACTGTACACTGGCTGCCTAGTTTAGCGAGTAGTGTTTGTATACCAGATAAGAAATAACTAATGGTGTCTTTATATAAAGCCGATCCACTTCGTTCTTTATCTGGAAGTAAAATAAAAATTGTAAACGTTAAATTGACCCCGCCATTGTCTTTCCCACGTTCAGTTCGCATGTCTGCCCCCTTATAATTGAGGCGAAGAATTTTCGTTGTTGCCTCTTTCACATATCCATTCCTCTTCTTTCTCTTATAGTCTATGCCGTGTGATGTTGGTAGTCGTTTCTATCGACAACATTCTGTCTCGTGTACTTCTGACAGATTATCTTTTTATACTACTATGTCTATGATGTCAATCTGTCCAGCACCATCTTTCTTTGTCATTTGCTAAGATTACATATTACTAATCTGTTTAAGCTGTCTAGAATTCAACTGTCGCCGAGTGACTCAGAACCAGAAATTTGTTTCTAGGATATAACAAGAAGTCGGGCAAGGAAGAAGCCGGAAGTTGATTTGATACAACTAAAAATAGCTGGATGAGGAATGAAGTTGGGTGTCTGTCGTCTGGCAGGGTTTGATCACAGAACACATCATGTGAGGATTGTTGGATCTTTTCTGTCACTCTAAAGCCTGCAACAGGCACATTACACAGTACACTTCAACCACTGAGTATCTTCTGTAGGACATCACTGTGTTATTTAAAGTTTTAGTGGGCACTGCAGCTTCTGTTTAAAACAGGAATCAAGCAGAAGAAAGTAGGTAAGTTCTTATGGATCGAGACCCTGACTCCAGTGAGTGAGACTGATCAGATCTTTGTTGTTTGTGTATTGTTTTGTTTGTTTTTATCAAGTAATTCTTAAAAAAAAATGCCTCTAGCAGTTACAGAGAATAGAACATTCAGTTTATATATATATATATATATATATATATATATATATATATATATATATATATATATATATATATATCTTTAGACTTCATACTCATACTATTACATATGTTTTCTTTATGCCTGAAATGTGTTGATGAAAATTGTCATTGTAGCGTGTGTGTGTGTGTTTTTTTTTTTAATCACCCAGAGCAATTAAAGAGCATATTGTTTAAAAAAAAAAATTTTTTTGGCGACAGTTATTAAGGTTTTAATACCATTGTTAAGTGCAGGAGCCGGCCAGCTGGGGCTGCGGAATCAGAAGTTCAACAAATGACATGACAATTCCTGCCCAAATGATGTGATTGTATTATATACAGATGGCTCTGTGTAGGGGGGCAGACAAAGTTCACGGAGGTTCATAGCGAAGGGGAATGGACTTCGCTTTGTACAACAAAGCCTGGCATATGATATCACAACATCTAGTTTGAGAATGGAGGTGGAGACAGTCACTGCAGCCTTCCACTGGCTTTAGAATCAGCTGTACACACATATCGTCATTGTAAATGACTCACAGAGCATGTTGAGAAAGGTGGAGACTGGCATGCAGTGGCAAGCATCACTTCAGAGGTTCCGGGTAGTTAGCATCATTTGGATATTTTCTCCAGGTCACACCTGTGTGTTGGGAAATGAGCAGGCAGATCCACTGGCCGGTTCTGCACCACTTAGTAATGAATTGATATATGACAAGCAGGATGTTTTGAGGGCCCTTTGGGAGCGAGTGAACAGTGCTGAGGAACAGATAGATTATTACCGTCTGAGGAGAATGGCACTGCGAGGAGTATACTTTGTCGGTAATGTCTTGCTTTAAATCCTATAAAGGGTGACTAAACATGTGTTGGTTTTTAAATTGTTAAGATGTATATGTTGTGTAATAGCATACTTATTTAATACAGCTGTTTTGGTTTCTTTCAAGTAGTAACCATGGAGTTTCTGTTTGGTCGCAAAAAGACCCCAGAGGAAATGCTCCGCCAGAATCAGCGAGCTCTCACTAAAGCTATGCGTGACCTTGATCGTGAGCGGCAAAAAATGGAGCAGCAGGAGAAAAAAGTTATTGCAGACATAAAGAAGATGGCAAAATTGGGTCAGATGGTGAGTGTGAATGTTTTTATGTTAAATTTGGTTACTTAGCAGATATGACCGTTTGTGTGTGAAGATCTAAGCTGTCATATTTTGTAGGCCATGATGTATGAGGTGGAATGACCAGTTCTGTTCCTCATCTTTCGTTTATAGACAAGTCCCAGAACATTAAGGGAAATTGTCTAGTACCCATTTTGTCCTGGTCTGAAAAATTAATCCTACCTGTGCTGGGTGTGAACCCAAAAAACCACTAAACAAACACATAAGAAATATGCACAAATTACTTTACATAACTCGTGAAAAATAATTATTATTATATTAAGTGTTATAAGTAAAGTAAAGTACACGACTGACACAGGTATATTGTGCAAGGTCAGTATTTTTTAAAAAGACTTGTTGACACTTGATGGGCGAGGTGGTCACCTATTTGCTGATTGCTTTTACTAAAGCCCTCAATGGTTGATCATGATATTCTAATTAATAAATTAAACATTTTTAAAACTAAGGATAATTTGGTCAAATTAATGTGGTAATTTTTATCTGACAGCATATTACCACTTAAGTGCTGGCTAATTCCATCGTGTTTAATCATATCACTACTTAAGTGCTGGCTTATTCCATCATGTTTAGACCATGTTGCACAAAAATTTTCATAAAATCCAAAGTATTTCGATTAGTTATCTCAATAAAAAAAAAAAAAAAAAAACTTAGCGAATGAATAACTTGAATAGAGAAGGTCTGAAGTTTTCTGTTGTCCAAGTGTGTGTGAGGGAGAGAATTAATTTTGGAGTTGTTTTACGATGCAATACAATTTTTTCGCATTTTATTAGATTTTTCTATAATTTGGCATGTTTCACAAAAATTTTCAGAAAATCCAAAGTATTTCGATTAGTTATCTCAAATAAAAACTAGCGGATGAAAAACTGAATAGAGATGGTCTGAATTCTTAGGAATGGATAGCAGTGTTCAGTGTTGCTGATCAAGTAAAAAAGTAAGATTCATACAACACTATGTGAGTTGAAAAACTGTGTGTCTGAAATCCTTGAACATTGTGTCATTTTAATACTTTGCTGCTGCAGAACTGACCATGAAATAGGTTTGGTGTATTCTTTATTCATTTCTCTTTAATTTGGTACATTATGTGTCACTATACAGCCAAATTTTTTCTTCAGAAAGGTTTTAGCTTTGTCATGCTGCAGTAAAACAAATTCAGCTCAAAATTAATTGTGTCCAAACCCCAGAAAAAAAATGCCATCCTGAAAGAGTTAAATTCAATAGTCTGTTTTCTAATTTGCCAGGATGCAGTAAAAATCATGGCCAAAGACCTAGTACGAACAAGGCGTTATGTGAAAAAGTTCATTTCCCTACGAGCAAATATCCAGGCTGTCTCCTTGAAGATCCAGACACTGAAGGCCAACAACACCATGGCTCAGGCTATGAAAGGGGTCACCAAAGCCATGGCCGCCATGAACAGACAGGTTGGACTTTTGTTGTGACTTTAATTAATTATATACCAGCTCAGATATTTAAGTGTTTTATATTGTGGCTTCAACTTCTTGTATGACTGCTCCACTATCTTTTTTTTTCTATTTTTCGTGAGTTCTGCTCATTACAAAGTGCTTATTGTTGATTTGAGAATCATAGCATATCGAGCAAGATTCTTCTTGTCACAGCTGTCTAAATATGTGAATATATTATATGTTATGCCGTCTGATCATTGCTTTTTCAACTGCTCATTTATTTTAATTCTGTTCTTATGATTCCAAAGGCTTTCTTACAGAAGTATGTGTGCCTCACAGATCTTTTCCCCCCCATTCTCACAGATGCCAGCCCTTCCCAGTGCTATCACAAAACCTGTCATTCTTTATTTTTTTCACCTGTACCTATACATCCTTGCCAGTTTTCTCAAAGCATCTTGTAACTTCCACTGTTTCTTGCAGAAATATTTAATTCCTGATCTTTTCATCAATACCTGTAGTTTCTTATAAAGGTCTATCGTTGTCAGTCTCACACGAGCTTGTAGTTGCTTGTCAAAACTCACACAGAAGCATGCCACACTGTCGATAAACATTTCAAGTTTCCTTTCAGTGTTCTGTACTGAAACTTGGACAGTCAACTAGAAAAGTGAATTGAGTCTCCAGAAATGTGAAAATGCAGAAGAATAGGTCATATTTCCTGGAGAAAAAATACAGAGGTTATGGTGAGACTGTGAATAAAAAGAGAGTTACTGAAACAAATAAGAACTTGACAATTGATATTTTGGCCACATTGAAATATATAACATTCACTTAAACGATACTGGCTGGAAAAGTTGAAGTGAGGAAATCAAGAGGTAGACAAGAATACATGTGGGAGAACAACATCAAGAAATGGACAAACAGCAGTCTGAGAGAGAGTAAAACCAAGACAAGAGACAGTTTGTTAGAGATCAATTCAGCTTCGAATTGATTGATTCACTGTTCTCACAGAGGCATGTCACTACTTGTTAATTTCAGTTTTCCATTTTATGTTTGTTTTTTGTTGACAAAAATGGTTTGAAATTTAAATTACATATAGACACAATTGCACAATTTATTGCTTGACATCAGCATATAATGTTTACATCAACAAATAGTGGTTACTCCAACATATAGTGGTTACATCTTCATATAGTGGTTAGATCTTCATATAGTGGTTACATCAACATACAGTAAAGCACAAGAACATTGATCTTTTCCACAAAATGTAGAGATTACAGTGTCTTTAATTATCCCAGCAATCATGTGGTTAATTTTGGACTTCTAGTGGTGAAATGCACAGTGTAATAAGAGACATTGTCATTTGTGTATTAAATGGGAAGGATTCCTGTTTTGTGCTTGATAATATGTTGATGTAAATTCTATAATAATGTACTTGATAAGAGCAGCCAGTGAAATATCCTTTGGCAATTAATTCTGAAATATATTGCTTGGGTCTTCTTCTTCTTCTTCTCTTCCACCTTTTACCTCATCGAAGTGTCGGGGGGAGATGTAATGTTCGTTGATGAGCTCTGTCAAGAGCACTATTAAGACTGATGTTCATTTCTGTAAGGCTGTTCTTAATGCCATCACTCCATATTTTCCGAGGTCTTCCACTCGCTCTATACCCGTTGTAATGTTTTAGTGTGGCTCGCTGTGGCGGATAGTACCAGGGAATTATTGTTAGGTGTCCAAACCACTTCATTTGTTGTTCTTTGATAACCTGTAAGACCGGCTTTATTCCTAGCATTCGTCTGATTTCATTATTTCGTATTCTGTCTTTCCTTGAAACCCATGCAGCTCTTCTAAGGCATTTCATCTCTGTTGTCACAATTTTACGTTCATTCGAGGATGTAAATGTCCACGTTTGGCATTGATAGCATAGTGTAGGCCAAAAAATTGCTCTGGTCTGCACTTTTAAAACTCACTATGAGAAAATCAGTGTTTTGAATTTGTTTGAAACCTTGGCTTTTGTATGTGTTTTTCCGTTTATCAAGCTTTCTCATCATGTTGCACGTGATTTTGTTTTCCAAAGTGTGAAATGAACATACTTTCATGTTGATGCTTCAGCTAAAGCTGCCAGAGATACAGAAGATCATGATGGAGTTTGAGAAGCAGTCGGAGATCATGGACATGAAGGAAGAGATGATGAGCGACGCCATCGATGATGCACTTGGCGATGATGATGATGAGGAAGAGAGGTAAACTTTTTATCTTAGTCTTTGCTTTGGTTGTACTAGGCAGGGCTGGCAATGGGATTTTTGTTATTGAAAAAACCAGCTTAGCTGAACAAAAACCCAAGCAATACATGGACAAAGAACCAACAAACAAAAACCCAGATTGTTAAAATGTACAAACATTTTAGTTACGAAACAAAACATTTACCACTTTTAAATAAGTATGTATTTTATTTTAAAAAAAAACAGATTTCCCCAAAGCGTCAGATAAAACCCAGATCTGGGGGAAAAACCCAGCAATGGTTGCCCTGATAGTAGGGTAGTTTGGGATCGAGTTGAAATATATCTTTCTTCCTTCTTTTCATCTACCCTTTTTATGTGGAAGCAGCTTTGAGTAATGTTCTTGAGAGGTGCATTTCTTGTACATTGTTTTTCCCAGAAAGGCTAACCTTGGCAACAAATGCCTGCAGAAGTTGGATGTATCGGCCGAAAGGTGCAAAAATTACACTCATGTTGTAAATGTATGTACATCCTCGGATTAACGAATATATATACCTGGACGGTTTGAAAATTAATGCCTCCAAGGACATAGCTTTGCTTAAATGCATAATGTACACATGACATATATATTTTCTGAAGCACAAGCTGTCCTTTAAGTAAGGTGCTATTATTTTTCAGCATAGTCACCATTATGTTCCGCCTACATCTGCCAGTGTGGACAGGTTTTTGACCATATACCTGATGATTCACTGCGTGAGAAGGATACTTTACTTAACTTATAGTCAGAAGAAATGACATGTAATAATAAAGTATATTTATATTGTTTCGTTCAGTGATGCAGTTGTGGCCCAGGTTTTGGATGAGCTTGGATTACAGATGGCAGATGAGATGTCCGGTATGTACTTGGTGACTTTCTATTAGTTATGACTGTTGTCGTTTTCTAGTTCAGCAGAACCTCGCCTGCTACCCATTGACCCAGTGTAATACATCATCATCATTTTTTTTTTTCTACATGAGGGGGAAGGAGAAACTGAAACTGAAGCTGGAGAGAATTCTTGGTAGCTTTCATAAAGCAGTACAGAGGTTTGGAGAGATAGGGAATAGAAAGACTGATAAAAGGGGAAAAAATTTGTAAAATGTTTTGGCCACATTAACAATCTCAGACCAAAACAAGTCACCGTGCATTTCTAGATCTTTACCAAGATAATATAATTTACCAGCTGTCTTCTCTCACAGAAGAATGTTATATCAATTCTTGTTGTTTAGATTACTAGTTTAACTTGTTATGCCTCAAAATGTCTATGCTGAACTCCTTAGGGTCACATTATTTAATGTTTTTTATATCAGATAGATAGATAGATAGATAGATAGATAGATAGATAGATAGATAGATAGATAGATAGATAGATAGATAGATAGATAGATAGATAGATAGATAGATAGATAGATAGATAGATAGATAGATAGATAGATAGATAGATAGATAGATAGATAGATAGATAGATAGATAGATAGATAGATAGATAGATAGATAGATAGATAGATAGATAGAGAGATAGATAGATAGATAGATAGATAGATAGATAGATAGATAGATAGATAGATAGATAGATAGATAGATAGATAGATAGATAGATAGATAGATAGATAGATAGATAGATAGATAGATAGATAGATAGATAGATAGATAGATAGATAGATAGATAGATAGATAGATAGATAGATAGATAGATAGATAGATAGATAGATAGATAGATAGATAGATAGATAGATAGATAGATAGATGATAGATAGACCAAAACAAGTCACCGTGCATTTCTAGATCTTTACCAAGATAATATAATTTACCAGCTGTCTTCTCTCACAGAAGAATGTTATATCAATTCTTGTTGTTTAGATTACTAGTTTAACTTGTTATGCCTCAAAATGTCTATGCTGAACTCCTTAGGGTCACATTATTTAATGTTTTTTAAAGCTAAACACTTTGGGATAGAAGGAGTTTAATTAACAGCCACTTGGAGTTAAAAGCCATAAAGAGTTAAAAGACATAAATAACACCTTTTTAAAAAAAAATTGAAGGGAAATTTAAACTCATTGGAGCAAAAGGTAATCAGTGATTGAAGTGAGAGGATAATATGATAAAGTTTTACTTGTAAAACCAGGGTTGTTCAGCTAAGTTTACTTGTAAAACCAGGGTTGTTCAGCTAAGTTTACTTGTAAAACCAGGGTTGTTCAGCTAAGTTTACTTGTAAAACCAGGGTTGTTCTGCTAAGTTTACTTGTAAAATCTGGGCTGTTCAACTAAGTTTACTCAGGGACCACAGTTTTGCAAATGGTGATCATTATGGGCCAGAAGAGAAAGTTCATTATTACAATATAATTGGCAGTGGTCAGCGGGCCACTTGCTAGGCCTCTGCGGGCCAGATTTGGTCCACTGGCTGCCAGTTGAATAGCCCTGCTGAAAACCAACTTCAGCATTTATTGGCTGATCATCTGTTTGCTGTTTTTCTATCTTTGTCAGTTGAAGCAAGAAAGACAACTCCCAAGAGCTGTATAAATCCTATCCTAATATACAGAAGTGAATCATGGACAGTTGGACGATTAGTGAAAAATAATGTGGATGCGGTGGAGATGTAGTTGTATAGATGAATCATTAGAACACCATGAACAATTAAAAAGAGTAATGAAGATCTCTTGAAATCTTCCCACCTACAATAGAGCAGCCGCTGATGAAACCAATCTTTCAAACACATCATCTTTATTGTCCTATTCTCTATCTCCGTGACATGAGAAAGGAGGAGGGTTGTGTGTGGGGCCAACTCTGTCATCCTGTAAAAAAAAATGTACTTGCTACAGAAACTTGCAGGAAAGGATGCCTTTCCAGTAAACAAAGAATGTTTGTCCTGCTGTGCCATTATATGTCACATAGGGCCTCCACTCCTATTCCTCCATTGTGTCCTGTGCAGTCTGTTGGATAACATGGATAGAATCCAGTCCAGCACCTTTGACCTCATCAGTGTTCATGTTTGGATTTCTTTCTGATGTCCTAGTTTCCTGAATGCCTGTACTTCTACTGTTAGTGACTGTTTGTTGATTCTCTCTCTGCTTGTTTTTACTCAGGGGTGTCCAGGACAGCACCATTGTCTTTGTCCTAAAACTTGTTTCCAGTGGTTGCCCAGATGTTTCTCTTATTTCTTCACTCCTCTTTAATTCATCCTATTTTATGTTTAACTTTTTTCTCAGCAATTTGTTTTCAAATCTCCCCCCCCCCCCCCTTTTCCCAAAGTGCCTACTCACAAATTGTTTATTCATAGAAATTTGAGTTTTGTATGTATTTTATGTTTCTCATAATTGTTCGTTTTTTTTCTTTCTTGTTTTATATTTCTCGTATTTTATACTTTCTACTTCTGTGTCATCCAGGTCTCCCCAGCACAGGCAAAAGTCTCACGGCTGGCCCCAGCAAAGCCCCACAAGCTGCTGTAGCAGCTGATGCCGATGCAGACCTGGAGGCTAGATTGGACAACTTGAGACGGCAGTGACCTGGCAAGGCATTCACTATTGTACATAGCTCTACTACAGTGGACCTACATTAAAATACGATTTGCATTTTTGTTATCTTTCTTTCAAAAGTGGGCTGTATTCTCTGACCTGTTGTGTCTCACAGAAAAGATAGAAAGCCCAGTTATTAGTGATTTGTGAGGATTGTCACCACAGCACTCCAAACAGATCAGTAGGTGCTCCGATCTCCTGCTCAAACGGAAAAAAAAAAACCCCACTAATGTTCTGTGTTGATTGATCAAACATCTGATCCCGTTGGTGCACACCCGTCTACATCTACCTGCACAGGGGTACAGAGTCATGCCCTTTGCCATATTTTCCTATGCTGTAAGTACTGTGTGTAGCATAGATAACCTCACTTCTGTACAGTACCGGACCAGCCCTAGCCACCGCAGTGCCTGTAAGTTAGACTGCGTTGTTTTTGCCTCAGGACTGAGCACAAAGATTAAGGTTAGGTCAGCCATTTGGGAAATGCTTAGTGATACAATCCATTCTTGTCAGATGAACCAAGTGTGGACTTTCTTGAGCATATTCACTGCCCAGTTATTGCTGTGAGCTGTGGTTGTGCAGTGACTAGAGACTTGTCTGCCTGCCCGAAGGTCTTGTGTTCAGGTTTGCATGAGAGATGGTTTGTATAATTGACCTAGAGCTCCCAGCTCAACCCAGCCTTAAATGTGTATCAGGAAGTGTCCTGGGAAGTAAAACACAGTCGTGTGAACAGTTTGGTCTATAAATGGTGGACTGGTGCCATGTTTCGAATGCTCCAATGATATGAAAAGGGTCCTTTACCTTCTTGCTAATTATCAGTAATATATTGCAAGGAGTACAGAAACATTTCCTTTTCTTTCTATGTGAATGTGTGTGTGTATACATCATCGTCATCATCAAGTGCCTTGCTGACCGGCACTGGCAGTCACGCTTCTCTACATCTTGTGGTCTTTATGTAAATTTGTCAGTCACTAATATTTGTCCAGGGCATGGATCAAACAAAGGATGTAGACTATCTTTATTTGTGGACTTCCCCTGAATATCTTTTCAGAAATCCTCCCAGTTGTTACAATAAACTGTTTTGTTTTTCTATGACCATAGCATACTAAACTTTTTAATTTAATGTTTGTAATTTGTTGTCTTTGAGGCATTTCTTACAAAATGTTGCAACCACCACACAGGGAGAATGTTCTTTTCAGTCAGTGTGTGTGTGCTTTATACTGATGCAATGCTTGTTTTGCTTTATAATGAATAAATGAGAGTAAAGTTCAAGCTTTTGAAATATGGTTGTGCAGATAAATATCACAACACAGAATAAAGTTTTCTTTGTATGGTTCATGCCATGTGATGGATAACATTGGTGAGCGGCTGAAAAGTTTATAGTACTGGCTACAACTTGAACTATGCTAGGCAGAGGATGCTGCTCTAGGTACAGTGACTAGGCCGACTTGCCTTTTATGAGCACTGCTCTCACAGAACAAAATTGCAGCCTGCTGTGAGTACTTTGCAAAGAAATGTCATGTCTGTTTTACTTATTATTCGTATTGACATCCCGGCACATCGGTCCGACCCATTCGTGCTCCATCCTTTGAAGCAGCAGCCATTTCAGTGTCTCCATGTTCATCATACCCAGCAGAAGTTGACTGACGACATATCTTCTTTCGTTGCCTCACATTCCATTTCTGCACGCTTCTCCTCACTTGATACCAATTTTTAATAGGCAGTTTGTCATTTCTAATTCATGTGTCTAACGTTTCTGGAATGCACTGCATTCAGTATGTCTGCCCTGTCCATACTTCCTCTTTAATTTATCGCCTCTGTCATGCTGTAAAAAGGAGAAGTCTGTAATACATTGTGGTTGTGGGAAAGTTAAAGGAGAAAACAAGTAGAAGAAAACAAGGAAGATGCTGGACAGTTTCACATTAAGACACGGAAGATCTGTGTCAGAAGTGACTGGAAGTACACAAGACAGAAGGATGTGGATAGATATGACTGCCGATGCAACATGACTTGGACTGTAAAAAGTCCATGCTAGTTGTTTTAATGAGTTGAAGTTATTTGTCATCACTAGAATAGGGAACCCTGAGTTTACAAATATTAAATCCTGATTGGTTGAAACAGGAAAACCTGAGATAAAAATAGAATACGGCCACAGAGAAAGTTGGCACACAGGATGCATGATAAAACACGAGCAATGCATGCAAGAGTGAATATTTTATGTGAACACCTGATATTGGAAGTAGAAAAGCTTAGGACAGAGGTTCGACAAGGCTTCTGTTACACAGAAGTCTGATGTTTTGTGTGTCAAGTGTATTTGTGTGTGCTGAACCATCCCACATGACTGCAAAGTATAATAGGACCTCCTGTGTGTTGCAGACAAGCCAGATGATGTAGTTTCTGCTTGTGCAAAGGGACCCATGTTGAGTGTGCAATTCTGATTGTTAATACTGTTCAAGTACTGAATAAATGTGGCAGCTAGACTTGTGAGTTTCCTAGACAACATAGGGACTGAAGACCGATGGACGGCTGTTGATGTGTGTTGAATAAACTTGAACATGAACTATAAAAGACTGAATCCTAGGAACATTTGTGAGCTGTGTTTTTGCATTTGTAAGTTCTGATGTACCGAGCAACCACTTACAGTAGACGAGTGAAAGTGAGCAAAGTACAACAGGGGATTCATAGCAGTTGTTTTGGTTATCAACCTGCAGCCTTATGTGTTGTCATTTATTGCTGAGACATATTTTCCTTTCTGTCTAATGTCCTCTCTACTGATGTCCCCCTGCCTAACACACACTCCTCCACCAACTTTCCTGCTGTCACAATATACCTTCGTTTCGTGCCTGCATAAGATGTGCCCAGGTGTTGATTGTTTGCTTCTAATAATAGGTAATGTCTCTCAAGACAACTACATTGTGTTATCATTCTTCTGCATGCACCATGTCCAAATAACAAAGGAAAGAAGAAATAAAAAGGCAACACTGAGACAACAGATATGAAAACAAAAATGTATAAATGAGACAAAATGCAAGTAACAAACAAATGAAAGTAATTGAACAGTTTTTTTTCTACATATTCTTCTTTCTCTGCATTTACTCTTGTAAAGGCCTTTGGTAAGTTATGATGTGGTTAACAGCTAGGCTAGGGGCCCAATGCATCCAATTTCTCCTAATTTGTCACATGTTACAACATGCTTGTTATGGGGCGATGACCTAATTTTTTTTCACCCCAGACCCACACTTAGTGAATTCAAGTTATGTGGACTCACATTTATTGCCTGAAAAGTAAATTTAAATAAAGAAAAAAATTAAGCACACGCTGAATAGGTGTTTCTGAAACTGGCCGAAGCAGTAACAATTAAAGTTAACAATTCCACACATTTTCCCACCAAATTTAAACAAATGTAATCATGTGGCCAGTTTTAACTTCTAGAGGGGGGAAAAAACTATGTCTATTTCAGTGGAAAGGATTCATTTTTGTGTGCTTAAACATTTACATGGTAAATGTAAATTCTCTAGTAATGCACTGGTGAGATACAGTTAATGACAGGCAATGTATTGTTTGTGTCTGCATTATTTAAAATCTCATTAACCCTGTCACCATGTGAACACTGAAAAAATGGCTCATGACCTTATTGGAAGTTAAGAAAATATCCTGTTGAAATAAAAAAAATTGGTGTTTACACATTCTTTGAAAATGTATCTATGTACATTTAAAAAATATTTCACCCCTAAAAGATATAACAATTCATAGAGTAATCAGTAAATACGGTAAAGAATAAATTCCTGGGTGTCTTCCCCAACAAAAAATAGAATGCATTGGGTGACTCCTACCATGACTGTGACTTATGGGAAAAATGTGACATTGACCTGGCTAATGGGAAAAATGTGACATCGACCTGGCTAATGGGGAAAATGTGACATCGACCTGGCTAATGGGAAAAATGTGACATCGACCTGGCTAATGGGGAAAATGTGACATCGACCTGGCTTATGGGAAAAATGTGACATCGACCTGGCTTATGGGGAAAATGTGACATCGACCTGGCTAATGGGAAAAATGTGACATCGACCTGGCTAATGGGAAAAATGTGACATCGACCTGGCTAATGGGGAAAATGTGACATCGACCTGGCTTATGGGAAAAATGTGACATCGACCTGGCTTATGGGGAAAATGTGACATCGACCTGGCTAATGGGAAAAATGTGACATCGACCTGGCTTATGGGGAAAATGTGACATCGACCTGGCTTATGGGAAAAATGTGACATCGACCTGGCTTATGGGAAAAATGTGACATCGACCTGGCTAATGGGGAAAATGTGACATCGACCTAGCTTATGGGAAAAATGTGACATCGACCTGGTTTATGGGAAAAATGTGACATCGACCTGGCTAATGGGAAAAATGTGACATTGACCTGGCTAATGGGGAAATTGTGACATCGACCTGACTTATGGGAAAAATGTGACATCGACCTGGCTAATGGGAAAAATGTGACATCGACCTGGCTTTTAAAATGCTGTCTTAAAAGAAAACTCCCCTAAATGCTGTTTTAATTAATGTATTCATATCCTGACCACCTAACCATTTTCGCAGATGCAAACACAGCCAATAGCATTATACGGGTCAATATAGACAAGTGGTAAGAGCAATACTGACAGGGAATTAAAGCTAACTGGAGGTGTTGCTTTTGCAGTTAAACGTAACAACTACAAATAAGACAACACAAAAATGACAGCAAATCTGTTTAATACAGACAACTGAAGTAAATCATACAATATCACAAAGGTTATATACTTTTTTTCCAGAATAAAACAACTTGTGCACTCTACGTTTAATGTCTTTCTCTCTCTCTCTCTCTACTCACACATAAAATTATTTAAGTGAAGCCATTAATGTAATCCTTTGCTGTGATGTAACTGCGACTACCTGAAAACCATTTGTGTTTTCATTGCCTACCCTCTCTCCTGAAGATCTGTTGTTACCCAGCCTTATACTGACAATACCACCCATTAAATGTGACTGGTTTATACATTCTGGGTCAGCACCATATACCAAACCCACCTCTAGAGGAGGAAAGGGGTCCTTCACTTTGCCCTTAGCATCTTTTTACAAAATTTCCAGGGGAAAACTATATTCCCTCAAGTTTTTCACTCACTCTCTCCCTCTCCTCACTTTCTCTCTTCTCACTCACTCTCCCTTTTCTCTCTCTCTCTCTCTCTCCCCTTCTTTTACATGTGGAGCAAGAGAAATCCTAAATGATTTCTAATTTACATGTGGGCTATGTTAAAAAGAAAGACAAATGTCAAACATAAAATAAGAAGATGGCACTATGTTGAGCACATGCTGAGACAGAAGGAGCAAAGAATCCCTAAATGGGCATTGAAATGTGAAACAAATGTGTACGGGAATTCCCAAGAGAAATTCTAAAGTGACTGTTGATGGGGTCAAAGGTTACTGGTCCACAATAAAGACCGTACCGCTCAACAGGATATAATCAAATGGAGAAACAGACTAAGCCCTTTGTGCTGTATAAATGGCACAATAGGATGATGATGATGGGGATATAAGACAATTGTAAATAAAGAAAGCTACATACACACTAGAGATGTCAACCCTGTACATCCATATGAACAAGTTGGAAAAGACAAAGTTATCTTGCTTCCAACTCTATCATACATATAAATAACAGCTAAGGTGTACTCCTATTGTGGGGGTGGAGCAGTAACAAAGGGGTATTTTCATAAGTAATGGTGTGAGATTTAGAGTTGCTGAACATAAGGGGTTGGCTGAATGGCTAGAGCATTGAGTTCTCAAGCGGGAGACCCTGGTTCAAAGCAGGCCTTTATGAATTCTTTAAAAAAAAATCTCAAACTGTATGCTAACCTCACATACACAGTTGTAAATATCACATTATGTATGAGTAATGACACTACATACATACAGTCTGTTAGAGTCAACAGCTAAACCAACAAAACGTACTGATCAATTTACAACAATCTGACCATGAACCTTCAAATGTGGTTTCATGCCAATTAATTATCTGTTGAGTCCTGTCTAATTGTCTGTTAAGTCTTGGCTGATTGTCTGTTGAGTCCTGGATAACTGTTGCATCCTGACTGATAGTCCACCGAGTTTTGTTTACTTGTCTATTGAGTCCTGGCCGATTGTCTGTTGAATGCCAGCTGACTGTCTACTGAATTCTGGATGATTGTTGTATCCTGATTGAAAGTCTACTGAGTCTTTCCTAATTGTCAGTTGAGTTCTGGCTGATTGCTGAATCCTGGATGACTGCTGAGTCCTAGCAACAGCTGTCTGGTCTACTCTGACCCAGCAGCAAGACCGTTGTGGGTCTCCAGAAAGTTGTGGAGTTCTACAGACGTCACAGGTTTGCTTATCAACTCCTCAATCTCCTGAACCTCCAGTTCTTTGGCCTAAAAAGAGAAGATTATAAAGTGCTCTAGAAAAGTAGTCCCATAGCAAATACACCCCCCCCCCACCCTCAACTTGTGACCTTTGATCATCTGCACTTAGGATCACACAAAATAAAGATAGAAATAAATATAACTACACTGTTAAGGTCAAACAGTTCCTGGAACTGATGCAATAGAGTAAATATTTTTTATTTTACACATGTATAATTATTACAGGTACAAAGATTGAAGTTTTTTGTACAACTGTTTTAACCTGTTTGAATGAAAACAGCGTTGAAAAATTTTAATTCAACTGACAACTAGTTCAGCTTACAAACTGTTAGAACAGAACTCAGGCATAAGTTCTTCATGTACACCCGCTGAGCAAGAGAGGCTAATTGACAATAAGTTTTTTATTGCGCATCACTGCTCCCAGGATCCCAGAATATAATATCATTCCTGTGATAACATATGGATGTGAGCCGTAGGTCTGGTTTACTTACCCGAAGTGTCCGCTGGAGAGAGTTGAGCCTTCTCAGTCTGTCCACCTCTGCCTGGTCAACGACCCCAACCAGATCCTTTGTGACAGTACACTGGCTTCGTCTTTGCCAGATTTTGTTCTTGCCATCGATGGTCAAGTCCTGGGCTTGGATGGATCGCAGCATTGAGTGGAGGGCCTCAGTGCTGGCACCAACAGTCTCTGTGGATACTGATTGTTCAATTGTTACTTTATTGATATGTTCTGTTAGTGATATGAACCTTTCAACAGAAACAATTATATTAAGCAATCAAAAGTATAAGTTTACACAGATGTATTGTCAAGAAATTTCATTAGAAAAACTGCATGTATACCCAATTATACAGTAAAGAAATGTCATTGGCAAGACATATAAACACTCGTAAATTGACCCAAATAGACAGTAATGAAATAGTAGAATTCTACATAAACACTTAAGAGGTTTCAGAAGTATACATTTAAGAAATTATATTAGAACAAATATACACTAAAGGAATGATATTAGAACAAATATACACTAAAGGAATGACATTAGAACAAATATTCACTAAAGGAATGACATTAGAACAAATGTACACCAAAAGAATGACATTAGAACAAATATACACTAAAGGAATGACATTAGAACAAATATACACTAAAGGAATGACATTAGAACAAATATTCACTAAAGGAATAACATTAGAACAAATATACACTAAAGGAATGACATTAGAACAAATATAAACTAAATGAATGACATTAGAAAAAATATATAGATGAATACCATTAGACAGAAGGTCATAAAAAGACTTCAAAAGTGACCCAGATACACAGTAAAGAAATGTCACCTGGCTGTACAAACCGACCCAAATATACAGTAAACAAATGTCATTAGAAGATACACATACAAACTGACCCAAATATACAGTAAAGAGATGTCTTAGAAGGCCACACAGGCACTTTTTAGTATACCCAAATTTATCAGACTGGCAGATAAAAACAAATCTCTGACGTTAACATAAATGCATGAACTTGCAGTGAAACACATCATTGCTGTCTTTGCAGTCAAGGTAGGAGGCATTCTAACCAACTTCTCATGGGAACAATCAGTTGGAGGTACCGGGGCGGGGGGGGGGGGGGGGGGGGGGGGTGTCTGCTGCAAGGGAGGACTGAGCACAGATGGCAATGCTCAATGTTCAGCGATAACAACTGTGATAACATAACATTACCCAAATACTGCCTCTCAAAGGCCAACCCCACGTCCTCGTCGTGAGAGGTGGTAACAGGACAAAGTAGGGGATTGCTAGGTGTGGGCGAATTATGGTGTGGCCTCGTGCCACAGGACCGCTACGGTAGCCATGAAGGCCACCCTGGGTCACCCCGAAACGTCCTGGCCAACGGGGCTCTGGTGAAGTTGCGACAGGCCTAGCAAGCCGGCAATGGATGTATTACCGCTACAGAAATCAAAATGAGATATAAACGGACTGATCAAACGGTATCTGACCATGGCAATGTTAAGGGACTATGAGACAGAACAGCGAAATACAAGATTGCAACTACTTAACACCGCTGGCCTTGGAAATAAAACAGAAGAGATTATTGAAATGATGGAAAAAAATAAAATCAAGTTAATGGGGCTAGCTGACATAAGACGCAAGGGAAATATTAATAAGAAAATACACAGAGGCTACTTACTAACATATGCAGGAGGAGAAACATCGAAGAATGGAGTGGGTTTCCTGGTACATCCGGACATATCTAACTACATATTAGACATACATTATCACTCAGATAGAATTATTACTTTGAAAATTAAAAGAGGAGAACAAGCTGAAACATATATACAGATATATGCACCATGCAACGATAATTATACAGAAGAGCAGAAAGATGAATTCTTTGACGATCTGTCTGATGAGATAAAGAAAGTTGAGGGAAGCAGCATACTATATGTAATGGGTGACTTCAACGGGAGGGTAGGAAATAATAGAAGAGAATACGAACAGTTTTTAGGTCCATATGCAGCTAAGAACAGTGCTAGAAATGGAAACGGTCAAAGAATATTGGATCTATGCAGCCAGCACAATATTTTTATTACGAACACGTTCTTTGACCATAGAGATTCACAACTTTACACTTGGTACAAATGGAATGATGTCTCCATCAAGAGCCAGATTGACTTTATACTTACCAGAGTTCAAGGAAGAAGGAGAATTCTTGATTCAAGAGCAATCCCTAATGGTCTATGTGACACTGACCATAAAATAGTTGTGTTAACAGCAAAACATCTTACATTAAAGAAACACAGAAAGAAATTAAACAAAAACAAGGATCTCATCAAGATAGCAAATCTGAAACAGGAAGGAGTAAAAGAACAGTTACAACAGAAAGCAGAGACAGCATTCAAACAACTTCCACATGTAGTTGGCAATATTGAGGAAGAATGGAGTATATATAAAAACACTATGCTTAGTATTGCAGAAGAATTATGTGGAAAACGGAAGAGTGGAAACAGACGGGGAAATAACAAATATTCACCTTAGTGGTGCGAAGAAGTAAAAGAAGCAATTAAACAGAAAAAAGACTTATATAAACAGTGGATAAAATCAAAGAAAGAAGAAGATTATATAAACTATAGACTGCAAAGGAGAGAAACAAACAGGAGTGTCAAGAAAGCAAAACAAGCATCCTGGGAACGTTTCGGTGAGTCACTGGCAGAAAATGAGAAAACAGCCAGCAGAAAATTTTTCAAAGTAGTTAAAAATATGCGGAAAAGAGATGAGAGCTACAACCCCACTGAAATAATAAATGATAAGACAGGAAGGTCATTGATAGATCCACCTGAGATAGCAGAAAGATGGAGGGAATACTTCAATGAGCTCTTTAATCCTCTAGGAGATCATCAGGAAAGAACAACTGAAGAGCACATAGCAACAGTGTTAGAACCACACATACTAATGGATGAAATAGAAAAAGTCATTAAACAGTCTCCCAAATATAAAGCACCAGCAGCTGATAGATTACCAACAGAAATAATTCAAGCAGCAGGTGAAAGCAGCATCAGATGGCTTCACAGAATATTCAATGCAGCATGGGTACAACAAACGGCCCCTATTGATTGGCAACATGCAATAGTTATACCATTGTGGAAGAACAAAGGAAGCAAACAAGAATGCGGTCAATATCGAGGCATCTCTCTTTTAAGCCATGTTGGCAAAATGTATGCCAAGATAATAGAAACAAGACTGAGACCAGTGATAGAACCACAGCTGGCAGAAGAACAGATGGGATTTAGGAGAAATAGAAGCTACACAGATGCAATCTTCACACTTAAACAGTTAATAGAAAAGAACATTGAATACAATAAGAACTTATTTGTGGCATTTGTAGACCAGGAGAAGGCATTTGACAGAGTCGACAGACAATTATTATGGAAAATAATGGCAAAATATGGAGTAAGCGAACACCTCATCGAAGTGTGCAAAAGTTTATACAGGGATTGTAAAAGTGTAGTTAGAATAAATCAGGGAACATCTCATCCTTTCACAGTGACATCTGGAGTAAGACAGGGGTGTGTCTTATCACCACTGCTGTTTATCACCTACATCGACAGTATATGCAAGAATGCCAAGCCCATGAATGAAGATCTTAGTAAGATCAACGAATTACTCTTTGCAGATGACCAGGCCTTGATAGCAGATACAGCCATGAAATTGCAACAACATCTAACATCCATGAATGAAGAATGTAAAACAAATAATATGAGAATCAACACTGAAAAGACAGAAGTAATGTCAATAGGAAAAAAGAAGACAGATCTAAACATAGCAATAGAATACACAGGCATTAACAGGCATCTGAGTTTAAATATCTGGGAACTACATTTACCGAAGATGGGAAATTGGATAAAGAAATTGACATTAGATGCAGTAAAGCAAACCAAGTATTGGGACAGCTAGCTCCCCTCTTACAGCATAAGACAATCCCAATCAGCACAAAGAGACATCTTATTCAAAGCATATTTATTCCAACTCTGTGCTACCAGTGCCAGACATGGTCACTCACAACAAACCATAAAAGAAAATTAGTAACCACGGAAATGAGATGTCTGAGAAGGGCTGTAGGAGTGACCATAAGAGATAAGATCAGGAATGAGATCATAAAAGAACAAGTCGGCACAGAACCAATTTTGGATTACATACAAAGACAGCAAGTGAAATGGTTTGCACACTTAGAGAGAATGCCTTGTGACACCATACCATACAAAGCATACATGGGAAGAGAAGAAGGACGTAGAGCACGGGGTAGACCAAGAACAAGATGGAAGGATAACATCAGAGAAACTCTACAACAGCACGATGTGCCTATGGTCGAGGCAGCCAGAAGAGCTAGAAACAGAACCTTATATCTCCCTCGACACCCACAGCGGTAAAAGAGGAAGTGAAGAAGAAGAAGAAGAAGACCCAAATACTCAGTAAATAAATGTCATTACAAAATGATACAATTATTAATAAATGTACCATTAAAGAAAAAAGTCCTAACCTACATAAGACTGCAGGTTACACCTGACTGGTGTGGTCTTTATGGGTGCCCTAACCCTGATTATAACTTCTCTGGAGGTTGAACAGGGTATCCAGGGTCTGCCATCGAGACTAAGATTTTTAAACTTCAGGATGGTAAGGTAAACCTGTAGGTAACAGCCCATAGGGGCAAACTACTGATCCATATAAAAACTGAATAAAATATTGTCATATAAAGGCTACACATAAAACCTATTTTAATATCATCATCATGTAGCAGATTCTTTGCAGAACGTCGCTCTCATCACGGTCTGGCTGAAAGAAACTCGGTCTCTCGCCAGCTCTCCGGCCTTGTGTACTTTCATATTCAAGAAGTCACTCATATCCTGTGCCCATCTTCGTGTTGGTTTGCCCCTGTCCCTTCTTCCTGGTATCATGCCTTGTGCTATTTTTTTTTTTATCCGTCGTGGCACTTGATATGCCCAAAATATTTCAAGCTTCTGAGACAGGATGCTGTTTATTAGCCAATCTTCCATGATGTTCTGATGTTTCAAGATGTCAGTATGTCTCCTCTTCTTTGTCCAAGATATTCTAAGAATTTTTCTATAGCATTTCAACTCAGAAGCTCCTATTCTCTTTCTTAAGGACTGAGAGATAGTCCATGATTCACATCCATATGTTGCTACAGGAAAGATGCATGCTCTCAAAATTCTAAATTTATCTCCTTGCTGGTGCTTAACCAAAGATTTTTAAGGCTGTTTAATCTTTGCATTGCTATGGCCATCCTCCTTTTAATTTCTGTCAAACAGTCTCCACTGCTATTTATTATAGAGCCTAGATATTCAAAGTTTGTGACATTTTCAATTTCTTCATTATTTATTGTAAATTTGTGGATGGCAGCCAGTTTTATCTGTGGACATTATTTTCATTTTCTTTAAATTCAAGAACAGATTTTGATCTTCACCGTGCTTTTTTTTTTTTTTTTGGGGTGGGGGGGGGGGGGGGGGGGGGGGGGGGGGGGGGGGGGGGGGGGGGGTGGGGGGGGGGGGGAAATGACAATATTCAATTTTCTATTCCCTTTACACTGTTCGAAAGGAGGACTGTGTCATCTACGTAGCAAAGTTCCGGAATAGGGTTGCCACCTATTTGGAGCAGTTCATAACTGTCACAAGTCTGGTCATTTTTGACATTTCTCATTATATTTTCAGCGTATATATTGAATAGGTGTGGTGAGAGAATGCACCCCTGCCTCACTCCCTTTTGCACCTCGAACCAGTCAGATGTTTCACCAACTGCTCTGATGGCTGCTTGTTCATGATAAAGATTTTCAATTAAATGCACTAAATGTGATGGAAACCCCATACTTTTCATAATAGTCCACAGTTTTGAAAAAACCTTTCAACCAGGTCACAATAATTTAAACAAATTATTTCAATTATTTAATTAATTATTTTTTTTGTTTGTTCATGTATAAAAGTAATTAAAAAAGACAGAGTGAAGCATTAAATGGAATACATTCATCGTAACCGTATTGGGTGACTCATGTCATGATTCTTGGCCTCTATCATTAAGGCTTTCAGGAAAAGTTTGTCAGCTTAGCTTTAGAAAAGCTGTTTGCTTCATAAGGATCTAATATTATGTCTTCCATCAACACTCATTAATATATTATCTTCAGAGTGTCTCCCTTGTCAGATATGAGTGTTCCTATAGCTATCACTTTGTATCGAAAAAAATAAGTTAAGTAAAGCCTATCTAGTAAAGAGTTATCCATCAACACATGATGAGTTTGCTGGTAAAGAAAGAAGTTAAAACTTGTAAATGATTGAACTGATGTATGCAAATATATGTTCAAGTGACCAATGCTGCACCACTCACCGACTGATGACAGGACTGGCAAGAGACAGAACACTCCAGACAAAAATGTTTCCTGGCCCAAAGTCTTCCTCATCTTCACTTTCAACTGTAAGCCATCTGAGGAGGCAAAAAACAACATCAGCAACAACAAGGGAGATTGACATTCTTCTTGTGGCTGCATGCTTGATTTACACCAGTGGCTCCCAAACCTTCCTAATGCCGCAACCTTTAATACAGTTCCTCATGTTGTGGCGACCCTCAAACAATATTTTCCTTCACAACTTCAATGAATGTGTTTTCTGATGGTCTTAGTCAACCCCTGTAAAAGAGTCATTCGACCCAAAAAAAGGGTCGCGACCTGCAGGTTGAGAACCGCTGATTCATACTGTCAGACAAGCTTCTATGAGAAAAATGATCATTTTTAGCAGCCCTTTTACTTTTAACAGATTTAAGCAAGGTGTTGACTCAGTGACCAGGTAAGTAAGTTGCTGTCCTACCTACAGGACGCTGCAGAACCTATCCTAGCATTTGTTTTTTGTTCTCTTGATGTGACTTCACATGGCAATTTAACATTCAGTAGTTTGCCATTACTTTCTGAAGGGTCAGCTCTTGATACCACTGTAAAAAGCAAAGCAAGGAGGTCTGCTGCCAAATCGCCCACAGCTAGAATCGAACTCGGCACCTCAGAGTTACAAAGCATCTTTGCTATACCTGGACGTCGACTGGGCCAGCACAGCTTTAACAGGCTATGCAAGGGACATTCTTGCAAGACATGTTCTCTGGTTTGTAGACACAGCCCGTATGGGTAACATAGGAAACTACTCAGATGAAGCATTTGCATATGCTTGTTCAGTTCGTTATGCCCTGTCCTAGAGCGTATAATGGTGATCCGTCCATGGCTGGCAGGTAAGTGATAGTCATCTCTGGCCAGATTTTGTTCACTTCTGATATACTGAATGACCTATTTTTTCCCCCTCAAATATAGGTTCACATTATCATCAACATGTGCTATGCCAAGCAGCACAGGCGATCATGTTACCCTACAGAAATGTCCTCAGTATTGTTGCTAAATCTGGCCACAGATTGTCTTCAATATAATTAAGTCAAATTACCTAGCATTTTCTCCTTGTCTTCCTCATCCTCAAACATCAACCCTCGTCTTTCTTATTGTTGCAACCTTTGTCAAGATCAATTTGTCTCATAATAGATTATAATAAATATTAATTTTTATATAACAGATTATAATAACTATTAATTTTTATATGCACTCCTTCATAGTTTTGTTTCCTCTTCTATCCTAGAAAGTGTAGGTATCTTGCAGTTATGTTTAGTATTTCCTCTTCTAGACACAACAGCAGAAGTACCTTATAGTTTGTTTGATCTTTACTCTTCTAGACTCACCTGAAGTCATTAACGCTTTCTAGACTCACCTGAAGTCATTACTGCTTTCTAGACTCACCTGAAGTCATCTTCTACTTTGGCAAGCAGAGAAACTTATAGTCTTGCTTTGTCGTTCCACTTCCAGAAAAAAGAAATGGAGCAATGATGGGCTGGTCCACTTGAAGTAAAGTTGAAGACTCTGATTACTGATTTAAGAATAGACATCATAGCCCATCAGGTATACCCACAGATGCTCCATCTCCCGCAGCAAATGTTGTAAGGTATAGATGCTAACTGTTCCCGTAGCATACTGATTATATACAAGTCGATCTCTTCCTCTCATCCGTCCCTCCTTGCCGGATCCACATTTAATTCCTCGTTCACATATACTTGCCCATGTTATTTCATCTAATCTCGTGTCTTCTGCCAAAAGTTGTTCATATACGGTCTTCAGGATATCTCCCTTGTCCAATTTGAGTGTTCCCGTAGCTTTTGTAGCCAGAAAATCTGCTCTTTCATTCCCTAGCACCCCTGCATGTCCCGGACAGTATATCCACGTGATTCCCCAAAAGTTGAAAACCAAATACTATCACCTTTGTTTTTCTGCATCCACTCCCTTCAACTCTTAAAAGTATCCTAAAGCCTTGGGGAATCTTTCTTCTTCCTTCCTCAACAGTTTTCTAACTGTGCTGTCTCACTAACAGAGGTTGGCTTGAGTAGACTTTTGTATCCACTGCTATCGTTGGGTATACTATGCAGTGAAGCCCAAGCTTATCCACAGCATCACACCACTGACAGAAAGCTACGGGAAGAGAGTTTTTCTAAACTGTCCATCGTGGAAATCAAATTCTGGTATTTGAAGATTGTTAAAGGTGTTCAGTAATAAGAAGACCCCAAAAAATAAGGTAACCATGAGAATAAGATAACGAGAACATAAAAAGCATGAGAATGAGATGACTAGGACACAATAAAACTCCACAAAGAAGAAAATGTAAATAACACAGCAACATGAAGAAAAGAATGTGATGTGAAGAACTCAAAGGAATACAAGAACGTGATAACAAAAAGATCAGAACAAGAAAGGAAAACATTAAAAGAACATTAATTATGATGAGAAGAACATCTTCTTTTTCACATTCACCAGCTTTCAACTCCTGGTTGTTCATCCATTCCAGGATTTTGGTCTTGTTTCAGGACTTGAGTGCTGCATGCATATCAGTTTTACAGATCTGGCTTATATGTGTGCAGATTGTTGATTTCTAGCCCCTCAGGCAGATGCACTCCGACTTCAAAAGAAATACTGGTCCTATCTACACCTGCCAGGCCACTGGCTGGGAACCTGTTGCCAGGATGGCTGCGAAGAGTTGTAGAAACGTCTTGACCAGTACGAGCCCTGGTCCTGGTTCAGCATACCAGACGACCATAAAGAAAGACTGTACTAATCACGGAATTCACCCCCTCACGTCGCTCATGAACGAGATCTCGTGGCTGTTCCAATGGGCTGTCCTATGTTCTGTATGGACTATGTTGGAGGATAATGACAAATCTCTCAGGCTAACATGACTGAGGAGTTAAGCTTGGTGAGGCTTGTCTTTGTCGTCTTTGAGGTAATGACAGGAGATACTATAACCAGCTTCTCATGGGAACAATCAGTAGAGTTACCTTGAGCGGCTGCTGCATCGGAGGACTGAGCATGCATGGGGATGGCCTATGCGCAAAGACATTGATTGTTATAACATAACATAAAATAACGTTCTAAAGGTATCAGATTTTGCTTGTTTTAAAGGTTTTAAGCACATTCACTCCACTGACAGCCTCCGCCAACTACCATAACAATACAAAAACATCAATGACTCGATACTTACGAACCGCCATGCCTTCGCCGCCCCCCCCCCCCCCCCTGCAGTACTTCTTCCTTGTACGCAGCTGCTGTGTCAGCTAAGCTGCTCACACTAACACATTCCAGAAACAACACTCGTTCACACACAAGACAGTAGTGAAAACAAAGCTGCACAGTTGCGTCTGGAGAAAGGGTGGCAACCTCATCGAATGAATGCCAGTCACTTTTCACCAAACTGTGTACAGACAGTGAAGACAGCCATCTCATAACACGCCTAGATGATAGGACAGCCCATGGGAACAGCCAAGAGATCCCGAGCACAAGAAAGACGGGGTGAATTCTGTTATTATTCTAGAAAATGGTATAAGAACATGATTTAAAGAAAACAAATTTAAAGAAAGAACCTGATGAAAAGAATACATTTGTAATCTGTTCACACAACAAGGAGTATACTCAGGACATCAAGGATGAAGAACTAAACACAACACAAAGAACACAGGAACCCACTTTTAGTCCCAACAGAAGACATAGAGAACTTGCCAGGTCTGGGGAAACCACCGCTGGTTGTGTTGTCAGGGCTAGCATCATAGTTGATGGCTGCAAGACCCATCTTGTTCATCCACCTGCAAGTAGAACGGGTTCATGATCCTCATGGGGTCTAAACAATATCATTTCTGAAAGCTGTTCCAGTTTCATGTAATGCGTCTGACTGACTCGACCCCCTAGATTCCACCTATCATGTGATCTGTTCTCTTACATTTTACATTTTGTTAGAGCTTGCTAAAAAAAAGCCTGGCTTGCACAGTAATAACAATAATAAAACAAATTAAAAGTTTGTCCACTTCTGGACTTTTTGCCTGTTCCAGAACTTGAGTTTTGCAAACATAGCCATTTGTCGTTTGACAGATCTGGCTTTTTATATATGAGTTATGAGTTAGATTATCTTCACAGCACTCCGGACACATCCATAGGCACTCAAATTTCCCTCTCAACATATTCATCAGCATTGCTTGCACAGTTAATATGTTGGTTAACAAGACTTCATGAGCATCCGGTGAGCTTCTCATGCTTGGCTGTGCCGATCATTACTCCCAATTCTCGTATTTTTAGCAGTGATGAGGACACATTGCTTCCAAAATCTTCAGAATGCTCTATCTCTCTAAGGACATTGACAATGTCTGCGTGATCCATGGGCCTACCATCTTTAATTATTGCAGCACCTGCCAATCTATTACCTCTTTCATTACCAACAACACCTGCATACCCTGGGACAAATATGAAGGTAACTGCATACACAGGAGAGTTCTGCAATGACTCAATCCACTGTGCATAACTAGCCTGCCTCGACCCGCCTGATCATGCTCAAAGAATCCTCAGCACACATATGGGGGGATAGTCTTGTGATTCTAGCCATATGAAAGCTTGTGTCACTGCCATCACCTCCATCGTCATGCTGCTGGTAGTCATAGAAAAGGCACCGCTGGCTGCTTGAACTGTTCTGCCTGAAGAGCGAGCTGTAAATGCTCATTCACTCTTATGTCCTCATATAACGGACCCGTCTGTGAAGATCAGCACATTTGTCTCATCTGACTTGTCACTGATAAGCGTGCATACCTCGGCGTTAACAGCAGCGGGATTCTGCTCCCGACAACTCCTACCAAACGTCATGACACAGGAGAATGTGAGATTGGGCGCTTTAGACGCTGGTATCCATTCCTCACCTGGATGGATATCTGTAAGGCTGCAGACCTGCATGATCTCATCCTCTGCCCTACCCAGCCATGGTTTGCCCGTTTTAAGTCTATTGCCCTTTTTCTGAAGAGCATGTGGTGCAAAGGGTGCTTAAGATCTGAGCTTATCTTGAGGTATGCACGAGCCCTCTTGATCTTGATCCTGTAGTTCAAAGTAGGGAACTCAAGAAGGTAGCTCATTGCTACACAAGAGGTGTCTCCAATGCACCCCAGAATAATGCACATTGCTTTGTTTTGCACCTTCTTAAGTCTTTTAATCTGATTTTCTTTTTTTTTAACACGCAGACTGCTGGTTCCTCACCTCTTAGACAGATGCACTTTCACTTTGAAGGAAACACCCCCTGAATACTGAACATTGATGATATGCTTGCTAGGGACACAGTGGGTCTATTCAATGTCTCCAAATGGGCCCAGGCAACCCATATGTGGAATGTTAAAATATCATGAAATAAAAAATTAATCCTTTTAATAGAAAGATAAACCATACTGTTACACTGTACACATAACCACCAAAGTCTTAAACTGCCACCTGATCCTTTTGTTTACACAATTCAGGACTGCTCATCCTTTGACTGCTTCAGCATACTTCAAGTCTTTTTTCGTGGGTGATAAATAACTGAAGCACTTTCCCTACCAGTTATGTTCATGAAATCTAGGAGACAATATGCTATGGACAATTTTGATTCATTTTGTCTCAGATCCCCAGTAATTACTTCTGTCTCAAAAGTCACCAATTCCTCTTTACAAGTCATGCATTTAAAATTTCTCATAGTGATTTTGTTTCTCTCTCCTAGACCTCTACAAAAATGAACAACAAAACTGTTACTTAAAAAACAAAAAAACTGACACAGATATAAACTACCAAATATGATTTGTTAACATGCAGTCCTGCATATCTCCCTTCTATAGTATTGTAAAAATACCAGGAATAAGAAATAAATGCACAGGTAGTTACTGACACTCCTAAAAGCACAGAGTAAAGGCCATACTAGCTTATATGAAAATCAACTTTTGGAAATTGCAGTTTTAAAATGAATTTTGATGATTTTATTTACAGCTTTCAATTTTTACACTGCCTAATGTCCATCTGATCTTGACACCTGTGAGTGCTAATCAAAATTGGTGCATTTACTTATCATTGCAACAGCTCTAATAGTGCTCCAGTGACAAATGCTGGATTTCATGTCAGCTTTTCCATTAAACGGTTGTCACGCAAAACTCAGGTCCAGGTAAAAGCCAAAAGTTCAAGCAGGCGATTAACCAGGACCTTCCGCCGGAATTCACAGCTGGTGAACAAAGAAGAAGAAGCTTTTGTCAGATCTTCCACATGTGTGTTCCTGGGCCCCATATTTTCAGGAAGAGACAACTGAACATGTGCTAAACTTTAACAAGCATCTCATCAAAAGTTTAAGGGTTTTCTGAAATCAGATATGTTGAGCTCAAGGGCACAGATATCACATCATAGCTTTAACCACAACATAATGTGCCAACTACCTTTTAAAGGTGAATAATGATTAAGAAGAAAAGAAGAAGAAGAAGAAGAAGCAAAAGAAGAAGAAGAAGAAGTAGCAGAAAAAGAAGAAGCAGCAGCAGAAAAAGAATAAGAAGAAGAAAAAGAAGAAGAAGAGGAAGAAAAAGAAGAAGCAGCAGCAGAAAAAGAAGAAGAAATAGCAGAAAAAGAAGAAGAAGAAAAGAAAGAAGAAGCAGCTACAGAAGGAGAAGAAGAAGAAGATGCAAAAGGAGAAGAAGAAGAAAATGCAAAAGGAGAAGAAGAAGAAGAAGAGAAGAACAAGAAGAAAGATCTGCAGTAGCATAACTGTCTCTGTCATATTTCTAGAGTTACCTCCCAAGACACAGACAAGACTTACTTGCTCATGTCATCCTGTCTTTCAGAAGCAAAGTAAAATGTTGTTCCTCCATTGTGGATCTTGAAAGCACTGTTGTTGGATAAAAACAAACACAGAGTAATCGAACTGGCAGATCACATGTATGATTCAACAATACAAGAACAGCTTTTAAATATAAAACCTCAACTAAGAAATATAAAAATAAATTTAAAATATAAATTTACAATAAATAATATACAAATACAGCTACAAATGTGTCTAATACAGCTGAAAAAAAATTACATCTAAAATATAAAAGTACAACAAATAATTTAAAAAGTACAGCTCAAAATACAAGCACAGCTAAAAGATAATAAAATACAGCTGAAAAAAAAATGTAATACAGCAGAAAGGTTTAAAGTATGTTTAACAATATATATGATAATAACAAATATACAAATGTATAGCACAGCAATATAACCAGAACTTAAAAATACAAGCGCCCGGCTCTCTAGCGTAGTTGGCTAAACCGGATTGTGCGGTGACCGGGTGATGAACTCCTTGTGGTCCGAGTTCACTTCCAGGGGTAGGCAGAAAAGCCACATTTCTCCCAGATTTACAGTGTTTACAATGGAATCAAGGCCGAAAGGTTGCGATATCCATAATACCGAGCCTAAGGGTTAACAACTCATGGCTTTTGGATATAAAACAAACAAACAAACAAAAATACAAGCACAGCTAAATGATATACAAGCACAGCTAAATGATATACAAGCTGTCTAAAATACAAACATAAATCAACTTTATTTCCTGACAGAGAGAGAGAAAGAGAGAGAGATGGGAGAGAGGAGAGAAAGAGAGAGATGGGAGGATGGAGAAAGACAACACAGGGGGGGGGGGTAATTGAGAGAAATTTAGAGAGGGGTGGGAAAGAGATAATGGAGGAAAGAAAGGAAGGACAGATAAAAAGATTCCTAACCAAAAATAGAATAATATAGATTTCAGTTTTAATGATGGTAAATCTGAATGTATTGCACATTATCAAAATTCAAGCAAACTGGATCTGTATTAATGTAACTCATTTTAATCATACAACTTCTGCTGCTGCCTATAATCTTCCAGTGGATCATAGGCTCTCCAAAATTCACATAAAGCCGTTATTTATTCTTCCCAAACTGCTCCCGAATACACATGGAGATCATAATGTTTATTATTATTCAACCACAGTAAAATCATAAATGGCCACTATTTTTTTCATTTAAATAATGAAATCACAAACAACTGCACAATTAATTGCCCAGCATGTACTGTCATGGATCTTCTCAGGCACACAGTAGAAAATTGACACCAACATATGAAAAACAGATCAAATAAACTTATCAGTAAACTGGCTGACTGTGAGTGCAGATGTTCACCCCACGCACTGTGTGATGTCGGTTTAATCCCCTGAGAGGCTTGAGAATTTAAAACAAATCCCAGTCTCTACACTTTTTTGGTGACTACTTGAACAAACAGCAGCTATTCTGCAACCTAAAAACCTCTCCCAACATACAACAACAATAGTAAAGATCCTATACAGAAAAAAAAACATAAACTATGTGGTATGTATAATGATAATGAAGCTCACAGAAATTAGGCATGCAAAGCAAACACAAACAACATTTCTCATTCATCATTAAATTATTTTTTCTCAAAACATCATGGACAACAGGGAATACAGTGCAAAACTATGTATTATAAACGACTCCATATGGGACAAACAGGTGCAGATGGCATACAATTTGTAGACAGAAGACATCTCATTATGGCAGAAACAGGAATTTCAGAATGACAAAAAGAGGAATCTCCCAGTGACAGAAACCATTTTTTTTTTAAAAAACAATAACAGAAATAAGAATTCCTTTCAGAAGGTAAAGGCTGACCAGCATGAAGACAGACCTGGACAACGGAGACAGACCTGGACAACGGAGACAGACCTGGACAACGGAGACAGACCTGGACAACAGAGACAGACCTGGACAACGGAGACAGACCTGGACAACGGAGACAGACCTGGACAACGGAGACAGACCTGGACAACGGAGACAGACCTAGACAACGGAGACAGACCTAGACAACGGAGACAGACCTGGACAACGGAGACAGACCTGGACAACGGAGACAGACCTGGACAACGGAGACAGACCTGGACAACGGAGACAGACCTAGACAGCGGAGACAGACCTGGACAACGGAGACAAACTGGGCAAGAAAAAACATGAGGCAGGGAATGAGACTTGCTGGCAGATAAGAACGGCAGCCATGTTCTGCATACGATCTCTTAAACTATAAAGATGATTATGACAAATTATAAATGAAATTTCCAAATACTGTGAACTGTTTATCTTGCAGCAAGGAGCCAAATATTTATTCATTATCAAACACAGTGATGTATTGTCTTATGCATCACAAGTTAAATGCTCAGTTATTATTAAATTGTTCGCCATATGGGTTTTAAGGTTCCATTTTTTTTGGGGTAGGGGGAAGATAGACTCCCCCCCCCCCCCCCTTCTGCAACAAGCATGTTGTAAGAGGCAACTAATTAAGGGTGTTTCCTTTGAACTCAGAATACATCTGCACAAGGCAAGGAACGTACAATCTGCATACAAATAAGCCACATTTGTAAAATGGATTTGCAAGCACATCTCGAATTTTGGAACAAGACTCAAGTCCAGAGATCACAGCCAGTGAAAGCCAAGAAGAAGAAGATCACACACAGTGAACTATCATCCTGTGCAGCACTCAGATAAATGTTAATGAACTATAACAGTCAGCTATCATTTTATGCAGCCTTGAGCCAAATGGTCAGTAATGATTTTTAAAAAAAAACTAACTGTAAATTGTCATTTTGAGAAAACTAAACAAATATGTACAACACAAAATATGAAACTAAATCACATAACAACTATACAATTACGAATGGAAGCATCTGCTGGCCAGGATAAGTTAAGTCAGACCAAACCTAGCCCTGCATACAACAACCAGAACTTACCTGTACACTCTGGCAAGTTCAGCAACGAGAAGGGAACAAAATTGGTATTCATGTAACACAAGCTTAAAGCAATAATTGATTAAGCGAGTATGTTCCAACGGTGCACAATGAAAGTAAACTGTCAGATACACACTAGTAACAGTTATCTGGCTGCTTTCAATGCATGTCCTGTTTAACACCAGAATCTTTGCCTCACCTCTTGATTCGCTGAGATTTGCTTAGTTCCCCCTGTGAGCTCCACACTGGTGGTTTATACCCTGACTAAATTTGTACAGGTAAAGTTTTACAAGAAAATTAATTGTATTTTATGTAACCGACTGAATTTTACAGGTTAAGAGTTCTGTATGATAAAGTGGAGAGTACTATGCAACCTATCATACCTGCCTCTTACAACTTGCATCTTCTTCATCTCTTAAACACAAACCTTCAACCAACTCGCATTAAGTCCTTTGTAGAGTTTTTGATGGTTGAATTTCGTAGCTAGAGTTTTCCACTAGATATTGTTACAGTTTAAAGTCACAAATATCAACTTCATTGCATTGTCCCACACAGCTTGGTCTGTCCCAGGACCTGCTGAAAGCATCGCACCAAGCAGGAACACTCTCGCAGCAATTCCCAGGAACCTCCTTAAAATGATACACAAGACCTGAACAACGTGGTCTGTGAAAGGAACCCACAAACTTAAGTGTGAGGCATACAGTTTGACTTCTTCACCAGGTAGCCCGTTTATGTTGAATGAGGTGGGCAATCACTCACATTAAACGGTTTTAATGTCATACATGAGGTCACAGTGCTTAAATTTTGGTTAGATTTTGATTTGATGTCATTAACCACACAGTTTCTCCACTCTACCAATGAGTTATCTAAATGTTGCCTATCAATCATCACATGTATACCCACTATAGTTTGATGTCAGACTAACCATACTATCTGTCCACTCTACCAATGAGTTATCTAAATGTTGCCTATCAATCATCACATGTATACCCACTATAGTTTGATGTCAGACTAACCACAGTTTCTCCACTCTACCAATGAGTTATCTAAAGGAAACATTTTGCTAAATAAATGACACAGAGATACATAAAAAAAAAAAGGTAAAGGACCCTTTTCCACGCCTTTAGGCATCTAGGGCATATAGGGCTAGACATATTTTTTTATAGACCAATCGGCACAAGATGGGTGATGTGGTCAACATCAGGCCGGCCGCCTCTACTTCCCGGGACTGCACCAGGTACCCACTCAAGGCTGGGTCGGCCTGGGAGCCAAAGTCATTTTTCAAAAGAGTCCGGCTCCGCTAGGGAGCGAACCCACAACCTTCCGATCCAGGGTGAGCATCTAGCCGCTCCGCTATGGCTACTCCCCACAGAGATTCACAATATTTGTTAAATGCAGACCTCATTTGCTAACTGTTTCCCACCCATCCAAACAATTAAAAACATGTGTATGTATATATGCAATTTCACATACTAAAACATGCGTCACACTTACGATTTCTTGGTTTTCAGTTTAGGAGCCGGCGACACTTGGAATGCTGGGAGATGAATAACACCCTCGGCTTTGAGATCCTGAATCAGAGATCAACAGCTGAGCTGAGACAAGAACTGATGTCACAGTACTCAGGACAGCCCCATAACACTCTGTCCCCAGTTTCAACAGCAAGTGCATATTTCCAGTTCTGATGGTTGCAACAGCAGTTTGATTATGTCTCTGTCCTACCATTCCTATGAGTGCAGAGTATTGGCCAGACTTCTTGGTCAGCCTGGCTGTACTTATTTCCTTTAGACTGTAACGATATTTTTCCATTCCACATTGTTTACTTGCTTCCTTAGGGCTTTGACCACATCTGGACTGCCATGCATCAGTACATCACTAAGTGGTGCAGAATCAGGCAATCTATTTGCCTATTTCTGAACACACCAGCATTTCCCAGAGAAAAGATTCAAAAGATGCCAACTACCCAGGAAATCAAGCAGACATCACAGACTGTAGGAAAGCCTGGGGTCAGAATTAAAGTAACATTGACATTCATCTGAACAATAAGCACACAGGACGAGATGAGCTGATGGCAGCAGGAATGTGAAACAGCTTGGATGGGCCCGGAACATGAACACAAATCTAAAGTGTTTCATAACCAGACAGTGTAAAACAGTTTCTATTTTTTTCCCCCGGTTGGTTGTTTTTATTCGCCAGTTCAATTTCATGACTTTGGTTTATGTTTTTAGTTTATATCTTTATGGTATGAATTAGGATATCTGTTTTCAGAAAGAAAAAAACATTCAAGTTTACCACTTTTTGTTTACTGTCCAAATCTGTGTAAAAGGACCCTTTTCATGTCATCAACACATCAGGTATATTTTGCTAGACTCATATTTCTGTGAATCAACTGGCACTTGGTAGGGGACATGGTCAACAGGGGACATGGTCAACAGGGGATATGGTCAACAGGGTACATGGTCAACAAGGTACATGGTCAACAGAGTACATGGTCAACATGGTCAACAAGGGACATGGTCAACAGGGGACATGGTCAACAGGAGACATGGTCAACAGGGGACATTAACACATCAGGTATATTTTGCTAGACTCATATTTCTGTGAATCAACTGGCACTTGGTAGGGGAAATGGTCAACAGGGGGCACGGTCAACAGGGGACACGGTCAACAGGGGACATGGTCAACAGGGGGCACGGTCAACAGGGGACACGGTCAACAGGGGACATGGTCAACAGGCTACATGGTCAACAGGGGACATGGTCAATAGGGGACATGGTCAATAGGGGACATGGTCAACAGGGGAGATGGTCAACAGGCTACATGGTCAACAAGGTACATGGTCAACAGGGGACATGGTCAATAGGGGACACGGTCAACAGGGGAGATGGTCAACAGGCTACATGGTCAACAGGGGACATGGTCAACAGGGGACATGGTCAACAGGGGAGATGATCAACAGGGGACATGGTCAACAGAGTACATGGTCAACAGGCTACATGGTCAACAGGGGACATGGTCAACAGGAGAGATAGTCAACAGGGGACATGGTCAATAGGGGACATGGACAACAGGGGACATGGTCAATAGGGGACATGGACAACAGGGGAGACGGTCAACAGGGGACATGGATAACAGGGGAGATGGTCAATAGGGGACATGGACAACAAGGGAGATGGTCAACAGGGGACATGGTCAACAGGGGACATGGTCAACAGGGGACATGGTCAACAGGGGACATGGTCAATAGGGGACATGGACAACAGGGGACATGGACAACAGGGGACATGGTCAATAGGGGACATGGACAACCGGGGAGACGGTCAACAGGGGACATGGACAACAGGGGAGATGGTCAATAGGGAACATGGTCAACAGAGGACATGGTCAACAGGGGACATGGTCAACAGGGGACATGGTCAATAGGGGACATGGGCAACAGGGGAGATGGTCAACAGGGGACATGGACAACAGGGGAAATGGTCAATAGGGAACATGGTCAACAGGGACATGGTCAACCTCAAGCTGCTTTTACTTCACATGACTTTACTTAGTAGCCATTTTAGGCAGGGTCGACCTGAGAGCCAGTCATTTTATTTTTTTAATCCTGACTTGGTGTGGATTCGAAAAGCAAGCTTTAAAGACTTTGATCAGAATATTAATTTATGTATGGTTAGCCACTTGTTTAGCTTACCACGTATTTCACATTCACTAACTATAAACATAAACTATAATAATATCCTTCTATTTTCACAACACTGGAAATATAATTGTTTAGCAAAGGCACAGAACACATAAAAATGTACAATATACAAATGATAACAATCATCATTACATTCAGATGACACCATGTGTCTTTGGGTCACTGGTTTCTGTTGACTGCCTGATCGGTTCCCACCATTGTGTCAGTCAGATGCAAAAACTGCACATTTGAGGCCTGTCCAGTAAGCCAGGTTCTTTATCTGGCTAATGATTTGCAATGATCTTTATCTGGCTAATGATATGCAATGTTCTTTATCTGGCTAATGATATGCAATGTTCTTTATCTGGCTAATGATTTGCAATGATCATAACATAAATGTAAAACATCTGACAGTGTACACTCCAGTAGCACAAACATAGAAACTTACATCCTTATTCTTGTAGTAGAACAGATTGCAGCTCTTCAGCACACACCAGCGCTTATCCCAGTGTTTGGACAGAGTTCGATCCTTCTGCTTCCTCTTGTACAACCAGCCTTCACAATCTCCTTTGCCCAGATCTTTACATGAAACTCGTCGGTCTGCAACACCAACATGGGATCACAGAAGAACTTACATGAAACTCCGCGGTTTGCAACACCAACATGGGATCACAGAAGAACTTACATGAAACTCGGCGGTTTGCAACACCAACATGGGATCACAGAAGAACTTACATGAAACTCGGCGGTCTGCAATATCAACATGGGATCACAGAAGAATTTACATGAAACTCGGCGGTCTGCAATATCAACATGGGATCACAGAAGAATTTACATGAAACTCGTCGGTCTGCAACACCAACATGGGATCACAGAAGAATTTACATGAAACTCGTCGGTCTGCAACACCAACATGGGATCACAGAAAAGAATTACATGACAATTAAGAAGTCTGAAAATCAATGTCCTGACTCTCCCCTGAAATTCAACAAAGATACTTTCACTGAGATTCAATAAACACATTCTCTCATGGGAATCAGCAGATTCCAACCTTGGATTCAATAAAGACTCTCTCCTTGGAATCTACACTCATCTCCCCTGGGATCCAATAAACATATTCTCCGTTAAAATTTAATAACACTTAACCCAGGATTTAACAGACAGACTCTAACGACAGAATTTTTAAAAAGTGACTTAACCCAGGATTAAATAAACAGCCCCCCCTCCCCGCCCCCCATTTTTCTCTTCTCCCAACTAATTAGGGATTTGCTGAAATCTATATGTCCGGCCATGGATGAGAATCAAAAAGGTGCAATCAACATGTGAGTTTCAGGACCCATTTGGAAATGGGGAGTGGAGTAACAGACTGGACAACCTAGCTGCAACACAATGTGCCAACCAAACTTTTAAGGGAAACTGAAGAATACGATGAAAACAATGTAAGAGGCAATAAAGAAGAAGAAAGGTGTAGCTGCTTGTGTGCCACTATGTAGCCCGCTACATGAGTAACACACTATATGACATACCTCCACTCCTTCCCCCAAGAGCAGATAAATATTAGGCAGAGGACCCATTTCCACAGGAAACCTTTGCCATTTCGAAATCAATCCCAGAAACACAACATAATTATACTGAAACACCCTGATTATGAAGTAACCTGCAGCCCAACATGGCTGGGTGATATAACCACTGACACTGCTCATGTAGTGGGAGAGACAGAGCACTGCTCATAAATGTGACATCATTCAGTGACATCAACAAGCTGACATGACATTACTGATGTTGTCACAAATGAGATGACGGCACTTACCTAATTTAGTCTTTGACATTGTTGATTTGTTCCTCATTTTCACGGGTGGAGACTGTGGAGGAAATACAATTCAAAACACAATTATTTTTTAGCACTGATCACAATACTACTGCAAGAGAGCATATAATAGTAAAGTTAAGGCCTCGTGTTTTTTTTTTTTTTTTTTTTTTTGCGCCATGAAGTGGGTATATGGTGCTTTCCTCCTATTTGTTAAGATAATCTGGTCCACATGGTCAGTGGGAGTCGCCGTGGTGAAGCGGATAGACGCTCGCAGCGGATCGGAAGGTCGTGGGTTCACTCCCTGGCGGAGCCGGACTTTTTCATAAATGACCTTGGCTCCTAGGTTGACCCAGCCTTGAGTGGGTACCAGGTGCTGTCCCGGGAAGTAAAGGCAGCCGGCATGATGCTGACCACATCAAACATCTTGTGCCGATTGGTCTATATAAATATAAATCTAGCCCTATATGCCCTATACCCCTTAAGGCATGGAAAGGGTCCTTTACTTTACTTTTTTTATATGGTCAGTCCTATGCCAGCTATCTTCAATAAGAATGTAGTTGCACTTGTTGGAATCTTTCCAGATACTGTGGTTTAGGGAGGGATAGAAATCCCAGCCCATGGCGATGTCAATTAGAGCCAGGGATGGAAAGTTTCACCTCTCCATAGCTCAAAGTTTGGTCGGTGTTGTTATTGATCATGCAGTGAGAATTCTCCCTCGGCCTGCTTTGTTAATTACAAAGGAAAAGTAATACCAATACTACTGAAACTAAGCAAGCTGCAAAAACTGCCAGATCTGATGAGCAGTGCTCTGTCTCTCTACCTGCCGGAGATTCCTTCCTAGACCAGTTGCCAGTCAAGTAGCTTCACAGACCCTTCATGGTTTTATAGATAAATAATGAGAATACCCTAGACAGATAAAACAAGAGTAATGAAGACGTCTTGAAAGAATTGACTCACGAAATTAACTGACTGCCCACATCAGAAGGAGACAATCTAGATTCCTTGGTCATGCCATGAGAAGGAGACAATCTAGATTCCTTGGTCATGTCATGAGAAGGAGACAATCTAGATTCCTTGGTCATGTCATCAGAAGGAGACAATCTAGATTCCTTGGTCATGTCATCAGAAGGAGACAATCTAGATTCCTTGGTCATGTCATGAGAAGGAGACAATCTAGATTCTTTGGTCATGTCATGAGAAGGAGACAATCTAGATTCTTTGGTCATGTCATGAGAAGGAGACAATCTAGATTCCTTGGTCATGTCATGAGAAGGAGACAATCTAGATTCCTTGGTCATGTCATGAGAAGGAGACAATCTAGATTCTTTGGTCATGTCATGAGAAGGAGACAATATAGATTCCTTGGTCATGCCATGAGAAGGAGACAATCTAGATTCCTTGGTCATGTCATGAGAAGGAGACAATCTAGATTCCTTGGTCATGTCATGAGAAGGAGACAATCTAGATTCCTTGGTCATGTCATCAGAAGGAGACAATCTAGATTCCTTGGTCATGTCATGAGAAGGAGACAATCTAGATTCCTTGGTCATGTCATGAGAAGGAGAAAAGTGGTGTGCACTGTGATGGTGGAAGAGCTGGAGGGGAAAAAATGCAGAGGAAGACCAAGAGAGAAGATGCTGGGCAGTTTGACATTATGACATCAAAGATCATCTGTGTCAGAAGTGACTGAAAGTAGAAGAGAAAGGTGGTTGTGGAAAGACATGACTACCAATGCCACACAGCATGGACTATAAATAGGAAACATTCATAGAATGCAAAATAAATAAACAACAGTACTTGTAAAAAAAAAATTAACAACAACACTGATAGAAAGCAACATAAATGAGCTCCAATGGAAAAATAATCAAGGTGCTATGAGGGCAACTAATAAAGATATTCATCATCATCTGCTGGGAAAGACTGAACACCTATCGGTTTCATCAAAATGTAAGGAAACAGTGAGTAAAAACAAAGGGGCTTTTTCATGCCCTGGGTACATCAGATATAAAGTACTAGAGACCTACATTTGTACAGATCAATTTGTGCTCCAAGGGGGATGTGATCGACATCAAGATGGCTCCCTTTACTTTGAGCCAATATAAGTTTTGAAAACAAGTCTTTGTAGCACAACTGTGTTCTTCGTTGCACATGCTGATGTCACACCCAGGTTAGTCTTTAGTTTTGCTACAGGAGGAGTCGACTGGGAGATTATAGACGAGAAGAAAGATGGTCATGTCGATAGTGGTGGTGATGATGATGCTGTTTTGCTTGCTACATGCTTCTCACGTGGCTCTCATGCTTGTAAAATAAAATGGCTGGGAACAACTGTTCTTGTCTATACTGGCTTTATTGTGATACTTCAGCAATGACACAAATAATATTAATAATATTCTTAAAGGCACTATGTTCTCTCCATCGTTACGTACTCGTAGGTTCAGGCCGTGTTCTTCATCTCTAGTTACTTGGGTTCTAGTGTCTGCAAATGCCACCTGGCTTCTAGTGCTGTCTGGTACTAATGGCTTGATCGTCCACTTTAACATCTCAATAGTGTTCCTACCTAATGTGTCACTGTTGACCATGGATCCGTGTATCTTGTGTGTTGTCTCTGTAGCTTTATGATTTGTTTCAAGTCTGCTCTCTAGTGACTGTCTTCGAGGCTCCATATGACCGGCTGCTCTCCTTCTAGTGTTGAGTTGGCATCTCCACAACTGCGAGGATCATCGAGGCTAGTCCCTCGTCCTCTGAGTCTCAACAACAGAAGACATTCTTTGAGGATCAATATGACTGGTTCCCCCTCTCTTGAGTCTAGTGGACTGAAAAATTGCTCTGAAGGTCCATATTACTAGTCCCTCCACTTTCTAAGTCCTTTTTAGACTGAAAGCTGCTAAAGTGGATTCTTACCCATTATTTATACTTGGAAGCTGAAATGCTAGTTATTTGTTTTCTTCTCACTTTTTCTTCTTCTAGAATATTCTAGTATGTCTCAACTTGTTTACTACGTGCGTTCTCACGTGGGATTTTCTAAAAATATTTCAACTGCATCAGATTTCATCATCCTATTCTACGAAAATATAGTTGTTAAATTGACAGCTGACGTCAATAGAAGCTTCTAGAAAACAAGTACAATTGCGTTTGCTTTGATGAACACAAGGTGCAAGGTTGGGTCAATGAACAGAAACGCATTTCAAAGAAAAAGGTCAAGGCCAGACAACATCAGTTTAATGTCAATATAGAAAAAAAGATTAAACGGGAATGTCAGATACCAGACAAAACAAACAAGGGAAGAATGTCTCACTTGTTACACCAGAATAAAATAAGTAAAAAAGAGAAGCAACACAAATATTTCACAAAAGTCTGACATCCTTCATGGAGCATTTGAAATCCATCTCAAACGTCCACATTATGTATGTACCTCATTTGCAGAATTTCCTCGAGCTTTTTCTGTGGGTATTTTCTGAACAACTCCGGCAACCACAATGTGGGTGAAACTGCAGAAAAACAGACTCAACAATGTGAAAATAAATCAGATAACAAGAAGAAAAAAAAGACCTCAAAATACTGAAATAAAATAGGTAAAAAAGAACAAAATATTTCACAAAAGTAAGATAAAATACGTTTTAAAAAAAAGACCTGACAACATTCAAATAAAAGAAGCATTCAGTAAAAGATGTTCTCACACTTTGAAATGGATATGCAAATAGTGCTGCTAGTAATCTATACAATGCAGTGCTGGTAAGCATGGCACATGATGATGATAGGTTTCAAATATTAAACTTCCTAGGTGTGTGAGAAGTCACTATGACTGTTAGCAGCTTTCTGTCTTTCCACATGTTAGTCTTATATTAAGCTATAGGGAGGCACAGGGATCATAGCCCCTGGTGACGGCGGGTGTGACTAGCAAGACAAGCTCACATTCTTTCAAGAAGTTGTTTGCCATGGATGAAGCTCCTCCTCTTCATATTAAAGCCTGAGCAGTATTGCAGAGACCATGTGTTGCCCACGTAGCATCATTCCTCACTTGGATTGCCTTGTTTACTCCAAAGAAAGGTAACACCAGTATGTTTGGACATGCTGCAGAAGCTTCCAGATCAGAACAGCAGTGCTTCGTCTGTCTACCTTTTGAAGCACCCTCTCCCAATCAGCTGCCAACCAAGGCTAAGAGTCTGGTCTGCCATAATATTCAGTTGCCAGGTTGCATTTCCTCTTCCTTAGGTAAGGCTAGTATCCTCTACAAAATCAGCCAGTCAGTCAGTAGCATGTACATTGCAGAACCTTGCTCCCATAACAATCTTCTCAAAAACTTCTCGATCATAAGCAAGATGTCCCATGTCCGATACACCCATCTGGAGATCATCCGCCACATGCCGCACCCATCTTCTCTTTGGCCTTCCTTTTCTTCTCTTCCCAGGCATATACCCCTCCATTGTTGTTCTCTCTAAACTTTTGTGACTTTTAAAATGACCAAAATATTTCAATTTTCTGTGTTTTATCGACTTTAATAGCCAACCTTCTTCAATATTAAGTTCTTGAAGTATGGATGCATTTGTTCTTTTCTTTACCCATGATATTCTTAGAACCCGTCTATAACATTTGTATTCAAAGGCATTTATGCATTGTTCAGCTTGTTTAGTAAGTATCCAGGTCTCATAGGCGTATGGTGCAATAGGAAAGAGGCTTGCTCTTAGAAATCTCATTTTCTCAAATATGCCTTTCCAAATATCAGAAAGACAGCACTTAAATATTATTTCACCAATATTTTCATAGCAGCTGATAAATGGGCTATTTGTAACAACATTGTGCTATCAATGCCAGACAAGAGCAGTCATAGAAAACACAAAAACACAAACATTACAACATATGAGATATTTGAGAAATTCAGTGGGAAAAATAAGAAGAGACAGGGTCACAAATGAAAAACTAAGAATAATGTAAGCAAAATACCAGAACACAAAATAAATAGTTTGGTATCTGGTCTGAATAGAATAAAATCAGTGAGCATCTGGTACTATGAGAGAATAGCAGGCTACATGGCAAGAGGTCGACCAAGAAAGAGATGGGTGGAGGGTAAAAGAGAAACTACAGAAACCCAATATGACATTACCACAAGCTACAGTACTAGCAAAAGACAGGAAACTACACATTACTCTTTGTGACATTTTACAGCAAAAGCAGTAAATCAAAACACAGAAAAACCACATCTAACTCCTCTCTGTGATTCTTTACACCATAAGCACTAGAACAAAAGAATACTTTAACAGCATGCCATACTTCAATTCAAAAATTCACTATGTTCACTTACCTTTCCGCCTTCGGTGAATCCATGAGATCTTCAGAAAATCCAACCTTCTTCAGTGGCTTCACGAAAACTTCATCATCTCCCATCTTGGCTTCCTGATTACAGTACAAACTCCCCATAAGTATTTACAGCAAAATAGTACTGATAACTCAAACTAAATTCATTTACACTTTCAGCAATAATAATATGCACTTGTTTCTCATAACATGTACCAACCTAACTGGTTTATTTTTCCTCACATATTTTACTTGAACTTTTATAATATTTATCAATACTGATAAACAAGTACTAAGAATAATTTCTAACTGCTTGTATATAATTAAGCATTTTAAAATGCCTCTACTACAGCAAAATGTAGTCGCATTTCAATAGCAGCGCAACAGGCAAGTCAAACATCAGCTATATAATTTTCAAAAATCGTGGAAGCAATAACAGTAATTACACTGTTGAAGTCTGCACAGAGATGTAGCCAATGTTAAAGTGATAATTGCTGGCTTTCTTCAGCTGTGTCAGTTCTGTTCACATTTTCCTTCTAGTATTTTATCTTCTTGTCTAACAGATACACATATACAATGTATGACTTCCTCGGATCCAGCAATTTGCACGCTTATTTTTTGTAGACTTCTGCACAGGAAGAAGATGGTATGTGTGTTTACGTAAAAATTTTGGTGATGTGTGCACTGGTGTACACTTGCAGGCACATGTGTAGTGCAAAGGTGTACATTGCAAGTGTGTGTGGATATGACTGTGTATGCAGTGTCAGTGAGTGTGTGCGGTGTGTGTTTGTGTAATAGTAAGTAAGGTTACACCCACTAGCCACTATATCATCACTAATATGTTTCTCTTCCCCTCCCTCACACTTCTCTCTCCCTTCCCTCTCTCAGCCACCATACCACCACTATGTTTTGGTCCTCCTCCCTCAGACCTCTCTCCTCCCCCTCTCTTATTTCACTCCCTCCTCAAATATATCCCCCTCCCTCCCACCTATCTATCCCCCCCCCCCCAACTTAAGTCTCTCCATGACACACTTATGCCTCTCAGTCATACTCCCATCTCCCTACCCTTCTCAAGACAACATCAAAATCCACTAATTGTTCTCGCACTTCAAAATCACAGAATCCCCACATTATTTACTCGCTGCATCATGTGCAAATTAATTTGTATGTAAATGCACAGGGCAGACTAATTTTAATATGTATCTGGGAACACCAAATAAAGCAAATGATAATCTGAACGTAAACAGCAGGGCTATTTAACTGGTGGCTTACTGGCTGAATCTGGCCAGCAGAAGTCTAGCAAGTGGCCAATGGATCACTGCCAACTTTAGTGTATTAATGATCTTTCTATGCTGAGGCTCACGCCACCAACAAGTGACCGATCATCATTTTCAACATTTTGGCCCCCAGAGAAAACAGCCGAAGAGCCCTGGTATACAGCACAACCAGCAATAAACTACTACAAGTGGTGTGTGAAAACAAACAAAAGCCAAACATTTTGCTGTGTGCTAAAACAAAAAAACAGCCAAAAATTTTGCTGTGTGCTTAAACAAACAACAGCCAAACATATCGCTGTGTGCTAAAACAAACAGCCAAACATTTTGCAGTGTGCTTAAACAAACAACAGCCAAACATATCGCTGTGTGCTAAAACAAACAGCCAAACATTTTGCTGTGTGTTAAAACAAACAACAGCCAAACATTTTGCTGTGTGCTAAAACAAACAGCCAAACATTTAGCTGTGTGCTAAATGTTTGTCAGAGCTGTGAAAACAGCACATGACAGGTGACTAAAATGCATTAAATTCTGAAGCTCATGATGTAGATTTCCTGAGCCCAAGTTGAGGGACACAACTGCTCCCTAATTAGCAAGTTGTAAAAGGCAACTAAACAGGGTTTTGCGGGAATCAAATGTGTTGGGCCGAAACATGCAGATAATGCAGCCTAACTTTAAACCACAAAGCAATTTGCTTATCGCACTTTTAAGGCTGAAAAAAAAAAGCCCACACACATAGACAAAAAAAAAAAAAAAAATGAAGCTTCAACAAAATACTGGAGAATACAGATTAAAAAGGTATTACAAATTAAAAGAAAAACAGATTAAGCTAATTCAGTGGTAGAAATATTGAAAGCTTTCAGCACCACACAAGAATGCAAACTTGTAATGCTAAGCGCCTTACTGTAGGAACATGTATAAACTGGCACAGGACCAATTTCACAACCGTAAATAGCTTTTTTTAATAGTCATCACCATCATCATCATTTGCCATGATGAAATGTGTAGGCTTTCATGTTTCACTATCTCACATGATCATCAGAATCACAGATAAAGTTATTGCTTGTCTTATCTCATCAATATGGAATTTATTTGCCTTTCCTTTGCTTTCTTCCATCAATCTTATCAGTCATTGCCAAGTTCTCAAGTTCATTCCTACTGATAAAATATTAGAAAAACCACAGACTGTCTCCTTCTTCTTCTTTGCATTCATTGGCTGTGAAATTCAGGCAAAAATCCTGGCTGTTCGTTTATTTGGATTTTTGGCTTTGCACCAGGGTCTGAATTCTGCATGTACATCCATTTTACTGGCTTATTTGTGTGCAGTTCTTGCTCCCTGCCTCTCAAGAAGATGTACTCCGACTTTGAAGAAAGACATCAATCCAATCTCATGGATGACTGTAGTCATCGAGGGACATGATGGTGCCCTTATTTGTGTGGTGTCCTCTTTATCTCTTTATCTACAGGTGTTGCCCCTAGAGAACACATCTAGGGCAACTGCGTGTGGATGTTGGCCCTCGAAGAAAGGCAGGGCAGATCATGGGCATTCCGTGCCATCCAAGGAGGCTTCTATAAATGCAGAGCTGACATGTGGTGCTCTGGTCCTGGGCTCACCACAATGCATCTTCATGTCCTGCACATGACTGCTTAACCTCACAACCCTATGTTGGGTTTTCCACTCAACATAGGCTGCATGCGCCCTCCAGAGATCAGCAAGGAGCAGCCTGCAGGTCCAGGACTTCGGTGACCACACAAATAGGTACATTCTTCTTCATCACATCAGACACCTTTAACGTTGTTTCAACTGTACACTTAGTATGACAGTATGGAAAAGTATGCATCAGATATGGCTTCACCTGTTTGGTCACAATGATGAGGTCAAAGGTAATGGACATATAAACTTTTCTGCCAGTTTATAGAATTTTTGACAGTCGGACATTTAAGACTTTGCTTGTGTGCCACAGGAGATGTATTTACCAGACAATTGAGCCTAACCAGCAGACCCACAATGGTTGTCATGGTGTACCTTAATGCATTGATGACGACGTTTGGGGTCATCAAAGGATGTATGGAGACAGGATTTTACCATGAAAAACCGCCCACAGGAGATTTTGCTCACCAAGGCTGCGAGCAAATCTCTTGGTCTAGGGATGAGTCACAGCAGTTCCACGTTTCCTTCACTTGACAGCATTTTAACCAAGAACTGACATTTAGTGGTATATCTGGCTAGCAGGCTTTACTCATGTTCCAAATGAGTAACAGAACCAGCTCTGAGATCCCCTGCCAACTTCATTATTGCCCATTTGAGCAAATTATTCATGACGCATAACGAGGACGTGCAGCAGGCGTCTTTGCATGAAATTCTGAAAAACCAGCACGGAGAAGGCTGGCGCCCAAGGTGAAGTACGAAGTATCTCCTTACACACACCACACTGTACTTAACTTTCCCTTATGCCTGTGACAGAAACCGTGCCAGAAATCCGTGCCATTGACTATGTCTAATTTCTTCTAATCAGTTTACAACTTTTATCTGTCTTGAGTTGAGCTGAGTCAAGAATTGACATCACAGCATTCAGGGCATTCCCATGCGTGCTCCGTCCTCTCTCCAGCAGCCAGCGCATAATTCCAGTACTGATGGTACCGGTCACAACCTGGTTATATGTCCGTCTTGCCTTTCCTCTGAGTGTAGTGAGCCGGCCAGACCCTCTGGTTACACACAGGTGCCTCATTCTCTCCAGGCTATAATGATCTTGTTTCTCTACTTCTTCTTCTTCAGGCGTACCAGCTGACACTCTGGCGGAAAGTTCTGGTTGCTCGTCTACTGAACTGATTCTCGTGTTGCTCAGTTTTTACAGATTCATCTCAAAGGGCCTCTCCGGCACACACATCCCCAATTAGTCGACTTGTCATGTAGGCAGTGGGTCATTCTTGTTTTCACCAACCCACACGGTGGTTTGACTGACCGTTGCTTGTTTCCATATTGACCACATCTCCTATGTATCAATTCACCACCCAGGTTTTGAGGACTGCCTTATATATTTCTCTATCATTCCGTGATATTCTTTGTGTTGTTCTCAAAAACTACATACCGCTGCAAATAAATGTTTTTTGTCTTGTCTGCTTATTGTCCGGGTTTCACAAGGTGTCTCTAAATCACCCACAACTACAGAATTTCCAAGCGATGTTTCCTTTTTGTAAATATGAATACAGAAGACACAAACAATAGTAACTGTCACTGTAGTATGCACCTGACAAGATACGGCTTAATTTGCCAGGCAATAAATTGTGCAATCTATTGTTTGTGGCTTCTTTACTGAAAACTACAGAATAGTTTGTCTGCCTCTTCTGGTTACACTTGATTCAGGCATCTTTTCTCACACAATGGAGTCTTCTCTCATACGCTGGGGTCTTCTCTCCCACGCTGGGGTCTTCTCTCACACGCTGGGATCTTCCACTTCAAAACTACTAATATCTATGTCAGTTGACAAATGCCACTGAAAGGTTAACCTATTTGTTAGTTCAAAGTTATCCTGTGTGGTGGTTGAAAGTTGACCAGTTTGTTAGTTGAAGTTGACCTATATGTTAGCTGATATTTAACCTATTTGTTAACAAAAAGATGTTCTCCTAATGTTAACCTATTTGGTAGCTGAAAATCATTACATAAAATAACATGAATTGTGTTTCTAACACCTGCCTACCTTCAAGTTTAACAACAGCACACTTTCTATTTTTCATCAAAAAGCGAGAAAAACCAAAAAAGAGAAAGAGGGCAGAAAAGTTACCATGTCCGAGATTTGCTGAGAGTCAAGCCGTTTGATTCTCATCAACTGCGGCTGATCGCTGCGACCTGAATTACCTGCCACTTCTGTGTTTACGATCTACAGTAAAGAGCAGACACATAAAATAGCACTAGCAGACGTAAGCCAACATGGTACAACAATATAGAACAAACAAAATCATTTCAAACAATTACATTTATCTAAATAAAGCTCTAGCATTTACAAATGTCATAATTTGTATCAGTAAGATCATGTAATCATTTTATTTAGTACCCAGGACAAGTTGAGTTGAATCAAGAATTGACATCACAGCACTCGGGGCATTTCCATGCATGCTCCACCCTCATCTTCAGCAGCAAGCGCAGAGTTACAATACTCATGGTACCGTTCACAATCGAGATAAATGTTCGTCTTGCCTTTTCCCTGAGGGTAGTGAGCCGGGCCAGACCCTCTGGTTACACACGGGTGCCTAATTCTCTCCAGGCCATAATAATCTTCTTTTTCTGCTACCCAGGACAAATGAACTGGCAAGTAACTTTACTACATCATCATCATCATCCAATTGCAATATTACATGTCACAGAAGGATCACAGTCTAGTAATCCATCCTATTGTATCCTGGGCTATCCTCTCGTATCAATGGAAGTATGGATGGAATCCTATCCAGCGTCTAGGATTCTCTCAACAATGTTTACCTTGGGTTTCTCTTTGAGTGTCCTTATTTTCTTGATCCATTAGTTAAAAGTCTGCTACAGTAGCTACTTGAGTTGAGTCAGTTTACAGAACTGACACTACAGCACTCGGGATATCCCATAAGTGCTACATCCTCATCTTTAGCAGCCACCGAACAGTTCCAGATAGTAGTAGTTCCTATATTATATTTATTACATTTTTTTTTTTTTTGTTAAATTATTAATAATGAATATTAATATTTCGCAGGGGGCCACATGGTCTTGAGGCATGGCGTCCGGCTTGAGTGCTGGAGGTTCCGGATTCAGGCGCCGGTGACGGCTGGGACTTTTTCACGTGGACTTATAGTAATTTCCCCTGGTCTCTGGGTAGTAAGATCGGACGCCTGTGTGTATTGTTGCACACGCAAAAAAATTACTTGGCAGTTGAAAATCGAAAAAAGTAGCCTAACGGCGCTCCCTGGGCAAATATTTTGAGTTAAAAATCTACCCAAAGTATTTTTAGGATCCTCGCCGGTGCTACAGATTTCGCGCACTGTGCTGAGATTCTTCAAGCAAAGGCTCGAGTCAGAAGTAGAATAGAGCACTTATAGGTTACCCCTTGTGCCATGATGTTGATTTGTCATCTAAACCTAAACCATTTCCCCTTAATAGGTCAACAAATATTGATCTGTCACCATATCAATACACCACAATGGGGGTATAAAACTGAGGATTCTTAAACATTTTAACACACTAAACGCAGATACAACTGGCACCGCACAACATCAACACACACCAAAAGCAATTATAGCATGCTCAAATATGCTACTCGTCAAAAGTCAAAGGCGCCATGTAGAAAAACCTTGGTTGAAATCATAAAACAAATCTGAGATAAATACAATTTAAAGCAATGAAAATGGCATTTACTTAATACCAAAATGACATGTCACGTAAGGAGATAAAAACATATTCGAACGCAACAAAGCTGTGATGTTTTCCATTCACCTTTTCAAAAGTCACACAATAGATATTGGACAACTAGACATTTCAAAACTGGGTATGACCACCGTTTTCAGAAAGGCATTCAAGACATCAAAGACACATCGAGTCCACAAGAATCCAAAAAGTATCACGAGGAACAGCTTGCTATTCCTGAAGCAAACATGCAGTCAGATGTGCAGCATCCATTGGCAGGAGTGATTTGTTGACAATTTTTAACCAAGGACATCCCAGGGGTGCTCAGTCACAAAAAGGTCAGGTGAATGAGCTGACCCTGCTATCCTGATGATCCCATGTTGCTGATGCTGAATAAAGTTGTTCACCACATGAGCTCAATGGGGTTGAGCGTTATCATCATGGAGGATGGCACTGCCACATAAGGCCACCAGAAGCAGGTTGAACAGCTGGTCTCAAGATGTGGTTCTGGTATCTTCAGCCAGTCACGCTGACTTGGATGATGTAGCGTGAGGTTTTGTCATGTCTGTAGAAGATGCCCCAGACCATGACAGAACCCCTACCATAATGATCCACCTCTCGGATTGTGTCACAGTAAATCACTATCCTTGTCTCCAATCCCAAATCCTGCCATCATTGAATGAAACAGTTTAGTGAGATTCCTCAGTGAGTAGAACTTGACTCCACTGTTGCCTTGTCCACGGACGTGCACCCGTTACCAAGCAACAGGCATTCTGCGATGAGCAGGAGTAAGTGCGCGATTCTGACATGCTGGATATCGAGCAGCTAGTCCAAATTCAGGCATGCATCTGCAAACACTGATGTTTCATTTGTCTCTGCTGACATCTCAGAGTGGAATAAGTCACTGTTAGATTGCATAGAGCCGACAATAGGAGGTACCAGTCATCATAACTTTTGATTCATCTAGGGCGACCTGCCCGGTGGCGGTCCTCCATGCTTTCTGTGGCCTGAAATCTCTGCAAATTTCTTTGGATTGTAGTGTGTGACACTGCAAGCCGTCCAGCAACTTCAGGGATAAATAAATCACTTTCAACCCTTATTCTTTGTAGGGTATCAAGACTTTGTCTCGACGGCATGGTTTTTGTAAGTGAGGAAACACTAAGTCCGCTGATTGTTTAACAAATTTCTGCTGATTGTTTAACAAATTTCTGCTGATTGTTCAACAAATTTCTGCTGATTGTTTAACAAATTTCTGCTGATTGTTTAACACATTTCTGCTGATTGTTTAACACATTTCTGCTGATTGTTTAACAAATTTCTGCTGATTGTTTAACACATTTCTGCTGATTGTTCACCAAATTTCTGCTGATTGTTTAACACATTTCTGCTGATTGTTCAACAAATTTCTGCTGATTGTTCAACAAATTTCTGCTGATTGTTTAACAAATTTCTGCTGATTGTTTAACAAATTTCTGCTGATTGTTTAACAAATTTCTGCTGATTGTTTAACAAATTTCTGCTGATTGTTTAACAAACTAAGGATGAACTCTGTTCATGTGGAATGTCAATCAGCAATTACCTGTCTGGTCGTGCGGAAGTTCGGAAAAAAACAGATTCAGTTTATGGTCATCAAACCAAACTGCACGTGATCAGCATGGTTGTCGATGAGTTGTTTTCATGCTTCACATGCACCAAGGACTGTCATAGGAAGACATATTTTTTACTAAACAAAATTTCTTCATTTAATCAATCTAGGGGCTTATATAAAAGTGTACAGGACAAAACAGGATGACCCTTGACTTTTGATGAGTAGAATATGAAGCAATTAGGACAGTGCAGTTTAAACAACCAAAACATTTATTATATGAAATACTTTCCTCAAATTTGACATGGTTAGTAATATAACTGCTTCAGTTCCCTAAATATGAACTGATCATTTATATGTGACACGCTTCCCAAATTCTACCCGGTCCATAATATAACTGTTACATGTCGGCCAATTTTACGTGAACCATAATATGTTTCATAGTGCCTAAATTTGACCTGATCAGCAATTTAACTACTGCTTGCTGCCCAAAAACTGACCTGATTCATAACATACCTGCTGCATGTTCCCTAAATTTGACCTGATCATTAAGATAACTGCTTTAAGACTACAGACAGTCAACTGCTGAGTGTTTCACTGTCCCTTTCTAGTGACTATCAAAAGTACTGGAAAGACACAAACAATACTATTACGTACTTGTCCACACACGAAAAAATTTACCAACCATTACACGAATGAATAAATATATTAGAATGTTATGTTGAACAATTAAAGACTATAAGACTAGTAAGTTAGATAGCTGACAGACTATCCTTATGGCACACCAAATCATTCATTCCATAAGTGCTCAGATCCCCTCCTTAGTAAATCCTGCAGTGTGTAGCAACTCATGAAACCAGTCCTGTGTTGGTTTCTTATTTTTCTTTGGCTTCCTGCATAGTTCTGTTATCTGGCCACACCCCTTTCTTGCAGTCTGGTCATGGTTGCAGATTTACACTCATCACTTGGTTCTTGAAAAACATCTTACTTCTCACAGAACATTCAGAATATCAGCTCGGTTGATGGCTCATTCACCCTCCACAGCAGCTTTACCTGCAAGCCGATCAGATTGCTTATTTCCTTGCTGGCCTGCGTACCCTGGCACAAAAAGGAAACTGATATATTCTTCTTCAGTGATCTCTGGTCATGCGCATAATCTACTGTGGGTCATAAACTGGGATGTCTTTTCAAGGTCTCTTAGGTGTCCCCAAAGCTTAGTTGTCAGTTCTACTGGGTGTTGCCATTTGTCGCTCCGCAGCTCCGCCAGGAGAGGACAGTCTTGCAGGACATGTTCTGGAGTCTGTTCAGCACGAAGGCACTGGCAGAGAGCTGTTTGGCTCATACCTAATTTATGTGAGTGTTTATTGAGTCTGCAGTGTCCAGTGCGTAAGCGAAAAACTGTGACTTGGTCTGTTCTGTTCAAGTGTTTCAGAAAATCTTTTCCGTAGTTATAACCAGTGTTGGTTTTCCAAAACTGATATATGACAGCTGAGACCGCTTCAGAGACACCAACCACTGTCTTTGGATCCAGCCCTTCCCTATCTTCCTCACTGAGTCACTTACACCAGCGATTCTCAAACTTCGTGTCGCGGTGCCGGGGAAGCCGCAACCTCTTCACAGGGGCGCCACGAAATATTCTAGGATACATAAGTTTTTTTTTTTCTCTTACATACAAAAAGTCACACTTTTATTTGGGTTAGGGCACCGTGGATACATTTTTATTTATTAAACTTTCTTTGGGAAAATGTTTGGGAAAAACTGACTTACACTATTGTTGGCACAAACGATCAAATTAAGACACAAAATTTTTATTACAAACAATAAAATACTATGAGACTCTTTTGTTCAATAAACAATTAAATGTAAAAAAGTTTTTTTTTTTAAACAAACACTCACTCACCATCCTCCCTTTCCCCTCCTATTTTTTTTCAACCTAGCCAAAGATTTGTTTACAGCAGAAATCAAAAATGGACGGCACAAAGAGGAAATTCTACTGACCTTGACTATTAATATCTAAAACAAATTCAAAGAACTATTCACCCAGCACATTAATATCTAAAACAAACGGTCAAACAAGAGTTTTACCTTCCCAGCACATTAATATCTAAAACAAACAGTCAAACAAGAGTTTTACCTTCCCAGCAAATTATTATCTAAAACAAACAGTCAAACAATAGAGTTCTACCCACCCAGCACATTAATATATCAAACAAACAGCAAAATGAAATCCTACCTTCTGCTGTCTATTCCAGTTCTTTCCTGGTGACCCATCACTGACCTGGTGGGTGGGTTTCTCCACTGCTACTGTCTGCCTTTGATCATCCAACTCTGTGAACAACAATCACTTTCACAGAGGCCAATATTTAATGTGGGGTGTGAGCAAGAACAATAAATGAAACCCTAACTCCCTGTGTGGGTTCCGGCACCCCATTTGCAGGGAGGAGGAATGGACCAACTGCTGCACTGCAAACTATATCTTAAGAGGTTACTAGGTTTGTTCTTGAAAGTCACAGGTGTAACTGCTTGAGAGACAAGGAACCAAGCGTTTGCATTACAAATAAAGCCAGATTTGTCAAATGGAAGTACATGCAAAACGCAAGTTCTGAAACGACCAAAATCCAGAAGAGGATGAACAACCATAACTATCTTCCAGGGTTTACAGCAAGTGAAAACTCAGAAGAAAAATCCTGATCTTCCTGGTCTGTGATGACCGCACCAGCCACGCAGCCCTCAACCCTCAAGACCCCATGTTCTATGCTGCAATGTGGTAAATACAGACAGGCATGTAGAGAAATAACCTTAACTCTTTGAGTCCCAGGGGGTTTAGCATCACAGGCCCATGGGGTAGTAAAGAAAGTAATAAAATCGGCGCATCATGCGTTCACTGGGCTTTTAGGTAGGAAACTATAAACATATGATGCATTCCTTGGGACTCAAAGAGTTAAGAGAGCAAAAAGACTGCAGGTTCTGAGGTTTCTAAAGACAAGAAAGCCAAATTTCTGGGAATCAGTATAAACTGTATGAACAAATCAAGACAAGACGTCACTACACTAGGGACATTCAAACTGATGCTCCATCCCCTTTCTCAGTAGCCAAGGAAAAGTTTCTGCATTAATGGTGCCAGCTGAAACCTGATTAAAAATTCATCTTTTTAGCTTGCAGCCAAATATTATCCAAGCCCTCTGCTGAATAACTCTTTCCAGATATGAATGCCCCTTCTGTTTTGTTGCAGGGATGTTGGAAGATTTTTTGCATGATTCTTCTGAGCACTGATTTACACTGTCAGTAAGGAACAGACAAAGAATGAATGAATAAACTTTATTTGCAAAGGGTCAAAAATTGGGTAGGCTGGCCCATCTTACATTCGGCCCTATCAAACACCCATCTATACATCAGTTCTATTTTATCAGTCTGGTCTGGTAGTCTTAGTTTCAGCTTAATAGCAAACGGGTCACCTCATCTTTGCTCCGCTCCTGTGCCAACAAAAAACACACAGAATGTTTATCACCGTCTCTTGTGGAAAGACTGACAGACTGCTGTCTCAGCATATCTAAAATACACACATTAAAGTATACGGTAGCAATCCTTAGTGCTAACACAAACAGTCCGACATTAGAAATGCAGTTCATCACTTATGGTAGCAGAAGTCACCAACAGATCACCAATCAATTTTAATCGCATACTGGCACCACCAACATTGTGACTACAGGCATCACGCCATTTTCTGAATCTACAATTCACACCACCACGTTGGTCACAGTGGAAAAAACATTCCAAATGAAATCCGCAGCTCACAGTGTCACGCCATGCATTCAACTCAGAAGCTGCGCGAAGAAACTACATCCAGCCTACAAATGGAGCAAAAATGCATCAGCCACCATCCAGCAGAAGCAAAAAATTTGACTTGGCTCCAAACAGTGCCCTGCCTAGCGTCCATTTTATCAGTAAAGTATGTTGTGTTCATATAACAATATCATCATGTAGCAGGTCCTTTGCAGAACTACGCTCTCATCACAGTCTGCCTGAAAGAAACTGGGTCTCTTGCCAGTTCTCCCGCCTCATGCACTTTCACACTCAAGGAGTCACTTATATCCTGTGCCCATCTTCGTGTCGGTCGGCCTCTGCCCCTCCTTCCTGGTACCATGCCTTCTGCTATAATTTTTTCCAATCCGTCGTGGCGCTTGATATGACCAAAATATTTTAGCTTTCGAGAAAGGATGCTGTTTATTAGCCAGTTTTCCTTGATGTTCAGATCTTCTAAGATGTCAATATTGCTCATCTTCTTTGTCAAAGATATTCTGAGAATTTTTCTATAGCATTTCAGCCTCTATTCTCTTTCTTAAGGACTGAGAGATAGTCCACGATTCACAGGGAAGATGCATGCGCTCAAAATTCTAATTTTTTATTTCCTTGCTGGTGCTTAACAACACCAATACATTTAAAATATGCATAATAACATGCATATAACCATGGCCTTCTCCAGTCAGGCCGTACAACTGAATCACGGCACATTTTCGAGGAGTCCCCCTCGAAAATAGGTTATTGCAAGCGTTTCCATGTTGCATTTTGTGACATTATAATATGCTTACAAACTTCTGTGTTCTGATTGTTTTCATATTACAAAACGACAAGCGTATATTGTAAAATGGACATACAGGCTGTTAGATTACAGCAATTTTAATTGTAATTCACGGGAGACAGTCGTGTTGTGATGTGTGTGTCAGTGTCACTGTTTCTAGTCAGTAGTTCGGGTTTTTGGGAACTGGCTGTTTATTACTTTTCTACTTTAAATGTAGAAATCTTACTTTTAGGGATAATACAAACAGGTAATTAAGAAACCATATCTGGAGAATATCGACAGTTGTCAGGTGCAAACTATCTTGTGTTTGAAGAAAACTATTGCTTTCAAATTGACTGTGCATAAATAGTGCAACACACTGTGGATAAATTGTGTCAAGATATTTCGGAGCTCTAGATAAGTGGATGAAAATAATATTTCATTTACTAACTAACTTCTTACAGCAAGTCACTCTTTACTAATTGTTGACTAACAGTATAATTATATGTTTGTTAATTTTTGTAAACTGGCTTTTGCTTTGCTTCCCGAACACTGGCTGTAAACTCTTGCGGAAACTTCTGGTTGCTCATCCACTTCTTTTGCATATTTGCAGTTCTACGGTCTGTTAATTTTTGTAAACTGGCTTTTGTTTTGCTTCGCGAACACTGGCTGTAAACTCTTGCGGAAACTTCTGGTTGCTCAATGACTTCTTTTGCATATTTGCAGTTCTACGGCCTGTTAATTTTTGTAAACTGGCTTTTGCTTTGCTTCGCGAACAACTGGCTGTAAACTCTTGCGGAAACTTCTGGTTGTTCATCCACTTCCCTTGCATATTTGTTACAAAAAATTTGCAATCATAAGGAATTGATTTCATACAACAAGATGAAACTGGACAAATTTGTTTGTGCTGTTTGTACCTTGAGGATACATATTTATTAGTACTGTTAAGAAAACTATTCTGGGTGAAAAAAGTATTGCACATATCAATTTCATACTGATTGTCCCTGTTTACTAATTATTAAATAACAGTATAATTGTATGCTGTAGTAGTCTACTAATAATAATAATAACCATCAATCATTTATATTATGTATGACATGTGTATGTTTCATAGCAGTATTTTTATGCGCTAAATTTGATAAAGTACAAATGTCACCCCTCCCCTCCCCCTCTCGCTCCTCTGATGCATTAATACCCTCTCAGAATCAAAGAGTTATCACTGATATTTCTTTACTTTTGCTGGGACAACTTTTAATTTACATCTAAACGTTATTGATGTTTATGTACATGTTGACTGTAGCAAAAGCATTTTTGTTTGTCCGTAAGAGCCTTTGTTATAATTATTTGGCACACTTGTTTACCTTAAAAATGACGTATAGTTCTAAAAAATATGTCGAAAATAAATGAAACTGCAGTTTAATTTGTGTATACATCTCCTCGATAAAAACTGTGGACGCAGAGGGACTCAATTCTTGCCCAAGAACGGGAATCCCCGATGACCCAGTTGGCCTATTTATATCTAAAGATGGCCGTGCATATAACAATATGCATATTATAAATATCAAGAAAAAACACAAAACCATGGATGGTAAAATACATATGCATACAGGCATATGTATACACACACATACAGAGATACGTATCAAGAGCAAGAATGTGACAGACAAGTGGACTAGGAGACATAAAGCAGCTATTATATAGAATCTGCAACATTCTTCTTCTTCATGTTCATCTGGCCGTAAACTCCAACGGAAAGTGCTGGTTGTTCATCTACTCTAGGACTCTGGTTTCGTTCCAACACATCTATTTTACAGACCTGGCTTTTTTGTATGAAGACTTCTGGTTCATCACCTCTCAGGCAGATGCAGTCTGACTTTGAAGAAACACCATAAATTAGTCACCTTCTGTGACATGCTTGTTAGGCAGGTAGTGATCTATTCTTTTTGAGACCACAATAAGGGTACCCCAATGGGGAATTTGCATTCAATTCAAGTGATATTACCTTGGTGGTTCTCACTGGTAGAGACCTCTGGTGGTGACTGTGGATCCTCTACTGGAGTTGCGTCATCAAGTACCTCTGCCACCTCAGAATCCTCACAGGCAGCATCTGCTCAGAATATATTATGAAAGGATCGATACAAACGAGAAACAGAACCAGTCACCTTCACAATATCACTATCATGAATGACAGAATGAACGTGGCGGTAATAAAACGTTTATCAACATATAATAAAAATGGACAATGATAGTTACAAATGAAGAATACATAAAATAAACATACCTAAACCCATATCTTTCTGTGTCTTGTTGAGTTGAGTTAAGAATTGACAACACAGCACTCGGGGCATTCCCATATGCGCTCAGTCCCCATCCATAGCAGCCAGCGCAGAGTTCCAATACTAATGGTACTGGTTGTAATCTGGCTGTATGACCGTCTTGCCTTTCCTCTGAGCGCAGTGTGCCGGCCGAACCCTCTGGTCACACCCAAGTGTATCATTCTCTCTAACCCATAATAATACACTTTCTTGATCCACATCTCTGTGTGTCCTCTTTGTCTCTTGATCCACATCTCTGTGTGTCCTCTTTGTCTCTTGATCCACATCTCTGTGTGTCCTCTTTGTCTCTTGATCCACATCTCTGTGTGTCCTCTTTGTCTCTTGATCCACATCTCTGTGTGTCCTCTTTGTCTCTTGATCCATATCTCTGTGTGTCCTCTTTGTCTCTTGATCCACATCTCTGTGTGTCCTCTTTGTCTCTTGATCCACATCTCTGTGTGTCCTCTTTGTCTCTTGATCCACATCTCTGTGTGTCCTCTTTGTCTCTTGATCCACATCTCTGTGTGTCCTCTTTGTCTCTTGATCCACATCTCTGTGTGTCCTCTTTGTCTCTTGATCCACATCTCTGTGTGTCTCTCTTTGTCTCTTGATCCACATCTCTGTGTGTCCTCTTTGTCTCTTGATCCACATCTCTGTGTGTCCTCTTTGTCTCTTGATCCACATCTCTGTGTGTCCTCTTTGTCTCTTGATCCACATCTCTGTGTGTCCTCTTTGTCTCTTGATCCACATCTCTGTGTGTCCTCTTTGTCTCTTGATCCACATCTCTGTGTGTCCTCTTTGTCTCTTGATCCACATCTCTGTGTGTCCTCTTTGTCTCTTGATCCACATCTCTGTGTGTCCTCTTTGTCTCTTGATCCACATCTCTGTGTGTCCTCTTTGTCTCTTGATCCACATCTCTGTGTGTCCTCTTTGTCTCTTGATCCACATCTCTGTGTGTCCTCTTTGTCTCTTGATCCACATCTCTGTGTGTCCTCTTTGTCTCTTGAACCACATCTCTGTGTGTCCTCTTTGTCTCTTGATCCACATCTCTGTGTGTCCTCTTTGTCTCTTGATCCACATCTCTGTGTGTCCTCTTTTTCTCTTGATCCACATCTCTGTGTGTCCTCTTTTTCTCTTGATCCACATCTCTGTGTGTCCTCTTTGTCTCTTGATCCACATCTCTGTGTGTCCCCTTTGTCTCTTGATCCATATCTCTGTGTGTCCTCTTTGTCTCTTGATCCACATCTCTGTGTGTCCCCTTTGTCTCTTGATCCATATCTCTGTGTGTCCTCTTTGTCTCTTGATCCATATCTCTGTGTGTCCTCTTTGTCTCTTGATCCACATCTCTGTGTCCTCTTTTTCTCTTGATCCACATCTCTGTGTGTCCTCTTTGTCTCTTGATCCATATCTCTCTGTGTCCTCTTTTTCTCTTGATCCACATCTCTGTGTGTCCTCTTTGTCTCTTGATCCATATCTCTGTGTGACTTTTTTGTCTCTTGATCCATATCTCTGTGTGTCCTCTTTGTCTCTTGATCCATATCTCTATGTGTCCTCTTTGTCTCTTGATCCATATCTCTGTGTGACCTCTTTGTCTCTTGATCCATATCTCTGTGTGTCCTCTTTGTCTCTTAATCCACATCTCTGTGTCCTCTTTTTCTCTTGATCCATATCTCTGTGTGTCCTCTTGATCCACATCTCTGTGTGTCCTCTTTGTCTCTTGATCCACATCTCTGTGTGTCCTCTTTTTCTCTTGATCCACATCTCTGTGTGTCCTCTTGATCCACATCTCTGTGTGTCCTCTTTTTCTCTTGATCCACATCTCTGTGTGTCCTCTTTTTCTCTTGATCAGCATCTGTGTGTGTCCTCTTGTCTCTTGATCCACATCTGTGTCCAACTGATCCACATCTCTTGTGTGTCCTCTTTGTCCTCTTGATCACATCTCTGTGTGTCCTCTCTTGATCCACTCTCTGTGTGTCCTTTTATCTCTTGATCCACATCTCTGTGTGTCCTCTTTTTCTCTTGATCCACATCTCTGTGTGTCCTCTTTTTCTCTTGATCCACATCTCTGTGTGTCCTTTTTTTCTCTTCATCCACATCTCTGTGTGTCTTTTTTTTCTCTTGATCCACATCTCTGTGTGTCCTTTTTTTCTCTTCATCCACATCTCTGTGTGTCTTTTTTTTCTCTTCATCCACATCTCTGTGTGTCCTTTTTTTCTCTTCATCCACATCTCTGTGTGTCCTCTTTGTCTCTTGATCCACATCTCTGTGTGTCCTTTTTTTCTCTTCATCCACATCTCTGTGTGTCCTCTTTGTCCCTTCATCCACATCTCTGTGTGTCCTCTGTCTCTTGATCCTTATCTCTGTGTGTCCTCTTTTTCTCTTGATCCTTATCTCTGTGTGTCCTCTTTTTCTCTTGATCCGCATCTGTGTGTGTGTCCTCTTTGTCTCTTAATCTGCATCTCTGTGTGTCCTCTTTGTCTCTTGATCCACATCTCTGTATGTCCTCTTTGTCTCTTAATCTGCATCTCTGTGTGTCCTCTTTGTCTCTTGATCTGCATCTCTGTGTGTCCTCTTTGTCTCTTAATCTGCATCTCTGTGTGTCCTCTTTGTCTCCTGATCTGCATCTCTGTGTGTCCTCTTTGTCTCTTGATCCACATATCTGTGTGACCTCTGTCTCTTGATCAACATTTCTGTGTGTCCTCCTTGCCTCTAAGCTTCTTGATCCAACACACCTCTGTGTTTTCCTTGGAATTCACTATGAATTGTAACTGCAGCTAAAGAGTTTGTGGTTTGTGCAATGCGATTGGAGAGCGGCTCTTCTGTGAAAAAAGACTGGGTCAAATAAGGTAAAAACCTGGTGCAATGAAGTCAATCCTCACAACTGTTAACTTCAACACAGTTCAACTTCTGTTATAGGGACATAAAATAGGCTTTGAAAAACTGACAAAGGCTGGCTACACAACACAGTGATTTGCATTGTTAGACAGGATTCAGGACAATATCATGAATACTGTGCTCAAGACAAATGGTTGGAGGAGGACAGAGCAAAACGAACTACTCTATGCTGCTGCTCCTTTGGGCAGGGATCTATTTTAAGATAAGGAGTGCATGGTCAAAGCTTTCTGCAGGTAGGTGTATGGACAGTAGAACACGGACAGAACACCTATATCTAATGAGACCGACTAGGAAGTGAGCAGACAATCCAGACAGGTGTTTCCCATTTAAGGAGTTCCTGATATCATTTATTAAAAAAAAAAAATATTAATACTTAATTTTGCAATGCAATCCTTCATGAGATTCTAATATTTATGAATTATAATAAGGTTTGCCTCCACGGTAAGCTGCCAAGGTGTAGTGGCTAGACTCTGGCTTGCCGATATGAAGGACGTGGGTTCAAATTCGCACCGTGCTGGATTTTTTCCGATGCTCCCAGGTTAACCAAGCTTAAATGTGTACCATGTGAAGCCCTGGAAAGTAAAGGCAGTCGGTGTAATTTTGACCCACATCACCCATCGAGGGTCAACTGGTCTATAAAAAGATGAGTCTCGTGTGCCTGAATGTGCCACTGGCAGGTAAAGGGACCTTTACTTTTTTTTTTCAAAACCAGGTCCATGTCAGACTAGTGAAAATAAGAGGATGCCCGCAGGTCTTAGCTAGTTGGGAACCACTGATTTAGACAATACTCGGCAGATGGAAAAGACAGGTGGACTTGCAAGCAGGTTCACAAAGTTACCAGCAACATGAGAGCTCTTCCCTGGCTACAGAAGTGGCTGAAGCATTTCCTTGCCAACAGACTCTCACTCCATTCCCAGTTACATATAAGTAAATGAGTTTCATGCTTTACTTACCCGGCTCTGTTTGTTTCTCAATTATCTCCTCCTGCTTTGATGAGCTAGGATCCACACCTGGGACTTTCTCAGATACCTGACTGCTACTGCTGCTGCTGCTGCCCTCTTCTGACTTACTCTGAAGTCTTTTTTTCTCTGTCAAGAAATAATTTTTTTGGTTCTGTTCAGTTGAGCATCCTCATATTTCAAACGTTAAGATACACTCATTTTATCTTAGAGACACATTACTTAGAAACTATTTAGATAAACAAGAAGTTCACATAGCAACTGAACAGAATGTGTGAAAGTTTAAAATGTAATGGAATTCAAAAGTAAAAGCTCCCATGTGGGTTCTGGAGACCCATTTTTGGGGGAAAAGGGATTAGACCCACTTCCCCTAACTATATTGTCATAAAAGGTGAGTGATTAGAAGTTTACACAGAAGAAGAAAAAGGAAGAAGTAAAAGCAATTTAACAGATGATAGAAAGAGAATCTCATTTTTAGTGAAAGTAAAGTCCAAGTAATCAATAAAACTATGATGGTGTATTTTCTTTTCTTTTTTTAAAATTAGTTGTGTATCCTTTAGAGGCTACTGCATACCAACCACAGTGCTTTTAGCTGCTTATGATTTTAATTGGTACTTGTACATTCAGTAGTTTGCCACTGCTTTATGACTGGTCGGCTCTGACACCACTGTTAAAATCAACGCTTTGATTCCAATTTGCCCGCGGGTGGCATCAAACTTGGTATCTTGGAATTATCATTTCTTTCAGGCCCCTGAATCTTGACAGACTTGGCCCACATTAACTTTCCCTTTACAAAAATGGCAGAGGGGGTGGTGTACAAAAAATGGAATAGAGAATGTAATATACTTCTAATCCCTACAAAAGTAAATATTTTTTAAAGAGAAATGAATGTAAATTTTGAATATGATGATAAGTATATGTTGAATATTGTTATAGTTAGTAGGAAAGAAGAATTTAGCAGGTGTTAATTTCACAACAACATAATATGGTTTTGCAGCCACAAGAGCGGTGAATATCCAAATTTCCTAACAAACTGCAAAATCATGATAAGTTTCTGGCTTAGTTTGGCACTCAGAGGCTCTTAGTTCTCACACAGTGCTAAGCAAAATTTTAGAACAAATGGCAAAAAAATGGATGATGGTGTTATAATACAGAGAGGTACAAGAACGTCAACCAATTAATGCACAGTATAATCCCCAACTCTTCCGCCCGAAGCTGTTGCTACAATGTTGAATTGAATTGAACTTAGAAAACAAAAATTACAAAACTCCTCGACTCTTTCAGTCTGCTCCTGATTGAGCGGTGACTATATCGAGTCCTTGTTTATGTGCTGACTCTAGGTCGTTTTGTTGTTTGTAGGCTTTTGGTTGTGCCTTGATTACCGATCTTGCTATTTGTCCTTTCCTTTTTGCCTGAGTGAGCTGTTACGCACTCTGTCCGTGATTGTTCCTTGGCTGTTTCCTTGTACACCACATCGAAATCGATAAGCTTGTCACTGAGTTCACCAACAAGGCTCCTTTTCAGGGCCCCACTTAAAATCTTTTTTGTGCTTTTTATTTTTTGCATCTTACATGTGTAAGTGCGTTAAGCGTTTTTTTTTTTTTTTTGGCCTTCATTTTTTTGGTTTGGTTTTGATTTTATTTTTTTTTTTTTTTATTTTTTTTTTTTTTTTTAAATTTTTTTATCCAGTTTTATTCTGGCCACACATGGTATAGAAGTAGTGGGGATGTAACACAGTTTATGCAAAAAAAATTAAGAGAAAATTGAAAGCTTGAAAAGCTGAGTAGGATATAAAGCAAGGTCGAAGGAGAGAGGGAGATAGATAGCTTGCTAGGTGAGGGGAGGTTGCTGTCGGGTTTGATGGCTGCGTCCGTTTGGCTGATCGCTGGTTGGTTGTTTCCTCCAGGTCGTGGCGATTCATTCTAGGATGGGGTTGCAGATTGAGAAATGGCTATGCGGTTGTCGACTATCGTGCGGTTCCCCCCTGTAGTTCTGCTAATGAACTTTTTGACGAGCGCTTCCAGGGCTTTGTCGCTCGTGGTGTGCAGCCATTCTGTGATCGATACTTTCTTTTTGTGTGTCGCACAGTAGTCAAGGATCGGTTTACGGGAGATATCATGCTTTTTGCAATCCAGCATGTAGTGGCCTATTGAGTTACGGCACCTGCAGGTAGGGCACGTTGGGTTTTTGTAAACATCGCCCAGTGTCCCAGCCTCAGATTCCAGAGTTTGTTGACGGACGGGATTTTCGTTTGTTTCTTTTATCTGAGGCTGGGGCCTTGGTTTCCTAAGAAGATTGAATGCATGTCTTCCCTGCTTGCAGTTATGCCACTGGACTTCCCAGGCTTTCAACAGAAGTTGTTTAGTGGCTGCGCGGCCTTCGGATTTGCTCAGTCCTATGTTTAGTGCATCGGCGCTGTTAATGCCTTGTTTGGCAGCTAGATCGGCCGCTTCGTTTCCAGGCTTACTCCTTTGTGGGCTGGAATCCATGCATATTGTTAGTTTCACATCCTTTGTTTTTTAGCTCCGTTGCTGCCGCAAGTATCTCTTCTTTGACGTCTTGTCTAGAGCCTCTGCTGAGGTCTTTGATAGCTAGTACTGCGGCCAGTGAGTCTGTGAGGATGTGAACTCTGGCCGGGGGGTTGGCTAGGGCGAGGCCGATTGCTACTTTGATGCCGAATAAGTTTCGGCTGTGCAGATTGAGGTCCCGTTCAGTGAGGTTGAAGCTTTGCGTCACACCGAGCTGTGGGGCGAAGATGCCTACCCCGACTTTCCCCCTCCTCATTTTTAGAGCCGTCGGAGTAAATCTTGACGCTATCAGTCGCGAGGTGTTCTAGATACTCTTCTGCTATTTTTTTGGCTTCTGCCCTGACGGTCTGATTGGTGATTAGTTTAGTTAGGGAGGTGTCGGTTGCCGGTGGGGACAGTTCCCATGAGGGGAAGGTTGCTTGGATTTTGATGGTGTCCTTGAAGGCCCGGTCTACACCGCTTCCTTCCACCGTTCTCGCTAGGAGCCAGGCTACCGGTTCCTGGAACCAAGGAGTTTTGCCGCTCCCATAGTGGTGAAGGTTGGGGAGGAAAGCGTCCCTGGCTGGGTGTTCCGGGTCGGCGTTGGCCTGCATCCAGTAGTTGATGGCCAGTTGTCTGCGCCTGAGATTAAGGGGCGTCACTCCGAGTGCAACTTCCATTGCGGCTCTGCTGGTGCCAGGGCCAGTTCCTATGATGGTAGCTAGGGCTTGCCTTTGGATGCTATCGAGGCTATTTTTGATGTTGTCGGCTGCTGAATCGTACACGATGGAGCCGTATTCCAATCTGCCTCTGATGAATGCCATGTAAAATTGAAGCATTGTTTTGGTGTGGGCGCCCCATCCGCTGCCTTTTATGATTTTTAGCATGTTATTGAGCGGCTTGGACCGCTCCACCGTGTACTTTATGTGCCTATTCCAGCAGAGTTGCTCGTCTAGCTCCATCCCTAGGAACCTGGTGTGTATCTTTCTCTGGATCTGCCTGCCTCCCATTTCTAGCCTGATCGACCCTTCTTCGTATCGCTGCATGGTTTTTTTGTTGAAGATCATGAGGGCTGATTTGTCGGTGTTGACCCTGAACCCCCATTCGTTCATCCAGCGCATTACGTTGTTAAGTTCTGGCTGGAGACTGTTTCTTACTTGAGTGATCTCGCTCCCGGTCATCCACAGAGCGCAGTCATCAGCGAATTGTGACAGCTTGACTCTTTTATCTGTGATCGCTCTGTGGAGGTCGTTTACCAGTAAATTGAACAAAGTCGGAGAGATTACGGCCCCTTGTGGAATGCCGTTTTCCTGCACTAGGGTGTCTGATTCTTCGTTTCGTATCTGGACTGCGAAAGTTCTTTCAGAGAGGAAGCTTGAGATGTAGTTCAAGATTTTTCCTGTGAGCCCTAGCCTCTTGATCTTAATGATGGCTCCTTCGCGCCAGCACTGGTCGAACGCCTGGGCGAGGTCTAGGAAAGCGGCCATCGTTTTGTCTCCCTTCTTGAACCCGATTTTGGTGTCGTTTTCCAGCCTTATGATTTGGTCCAAGGTTGACCTGTTGGACCTGAATCCTGACTGGGTGGGGCTGTAGAGTTTCTCTCGGTTCAAAAAGAAGATGAGACGTTTATTGATGACAGTCTCTAAGACCTTTCCCAGGTGGGAGGTGAGGGCAATCGGTCTGTACGATTCTGTGTTTTGCGGATCTTTGCTAGGTTTGAGAATCGGGATTACCAGAGCTTTTTTCCATTGAGTAGGTATCCGTCCCCTGCTCCATATTATGTTAAATAAATTTGTGATGGATTGAATTCCGTTAGCTGGGAGCATTTTTAGGATGGAGTAATTGAGAATGTCGCCTCCCGCTGCTGAACTCGCCTTTTCCTTTATCGCGGTGGCTACTTCGTCCACTGTGATGTCGGAGTTTAGGGGCAGAAAGTCGCTTGGGGATTGAACCGGTCGTCCTCTTTCTTCTTCAAAGTATCGGTATCGCCTGTCGATCTCCTGTGCGCCCAAGCGCTGGTTTGAACTGACATCGAAAAAGTGGCGACCAAAGGTGTCGGCTTTTTCTTTGTCGGAGGTGGCTAGGGTTGGGATTTTTAATGTCGGTATTTTTGTATGTTTTTGATCCCCTTTTATCGCTTTTATCTGTTTCCAGACTTTCGTGGGAGCTGTGCTGGGATTTAGCGATTGGCAGAATAGTTTCCACTGGCATGTTTTGGCTTTTTTTATTATCCTACTGGTTTCATTTCTAATATTTTTGAAGTTTTGCAGGTTTATTTCGTTTCGGCGTCTCTGCGGTATTGCGCAGCGCTGTCTGTCTTGCGTGGACCGCAGCTTCACAGTTTTCATTCCACCAGGCCATCGTTTTTTTGTTATTACGTTTAGGGGCGAGATTGTCTCTATGCCTATTATATATAAGGTGGTCGGGCATGTTCTTATTTGGGATATGCTTGATAGCCACCTTCAGGATAGCGGTAGTGAGGTTTTCGGCGCTTTGGTCTATGTCGTCCTCTCGAAAATAGTATTAAGATCGGTGGATGAGATTTCGTTGCGAAATGCGGCCCAGTTCGCCTTTTTGATGTTGAAGTATGGACGCTTAATTTCTTCTACCAACTGTGGGCGCGTTCTCGTACTAATCTTGATTGGCAGGTGATCGCTGCTGCTGTCGGACATAACTGACCAATGGCAGCCCGCTAGCCTCGCCGTGGCTATCGATAGGTCTATTGCTGTGTCTCGCGTTTTGAGGCTGGGGCTTATCCTAGTGGCGGAGCCGTCGTTGAGAACAGTTAGAGAGTTGTCTTCAATAAACTGCATTAGGTTATTGCCTCCTCTGTCTGCTGATTGCTATCCCCACGTTTGATGATGCACGTTCAGGTCTCCGAGAAGTAACGTGTTTTCTGTGAGGAGGCTTTTGATTGTGTTGAGGTCTGTTGCCTCGATTTTCCCTGCTGGGCTATATACATTAATGATAGTTAGGTCGTGGTTGTGGCCGGCGATCCTGATCAGCATTCCTTCCAAATTTTGGGTGTTAAATCCAGTGTGAGATATGACTTTTATTTGGTTGCTGACCAAGGTCGCTACCCCGCCACTCCTCGTATTCGATTTTCTATCGTTTCTGTATGTGTCGAAACCCGGTCGCGTGAATCTATCTCCTGCTTTCAGCCTGGTTTTCTGCAAGGCATAGACTGTTGTCTCCTCCCATGTTTGTTGGAATATATCTGGGAGGTTTCTTCTGACGCCGTTGCAGTTCCACTGCAGAATATTAATATTGGCATTCTCCATTTTTAAAAGAAATAAACGCTGTGCTACCACTGTTTTCTTTTTAAGCTTCTTGGCTCGTTTCTATTGTGTCTGAGTCGGGTTCTGAATCAGACAATGAGGATTCGTTATCTATCGTACTGGAGTCCGAGGAGTCAGAGTCAGGCAGCTTGCCTTCTATCTTCTCCAGCCTGCTGATAATGGATCCTATAGTCTCCTCAGTGATATTGTTAGCGGTTTCATTGAGGCGGTCGCAGACAGGTGGCTCGATCAGGACATTTTGGTTTTCGGCGGGTTGATTTTTGACCGTGTTTTGGGTCGCTGCCTTTAAGAGTTTGATTTCCTCATCGAGGGTTTGCTGCCTTCTCACTAAATTGTCGATCATACCGCGTAAGTCTAGTATTTCTTGGGACATTTGTTTTTCTCTTTGTGCACTCTGATTCATTTCTGAGTTCAGCTTTTCCTCTAGTTTTTCTATCGCCTCAGCCGATCCGCCTAGGTCGCCGTTTGTTGGTTTTGGGGTGACTGGGGTGGGTTGGCTGGTCGGTAGACTTGCCGCAAGTTTCTCTAAGGTTTTCTGCGTCCTTCTAACTTCGGATGCTAGTTCTGTGGGCGACTTTTGCTGGGAACGGAAGAATTTGACGGCTTTAAGAGAGGTTTTGGTTAGGATGGCTTCCTTCCAAGCTATTTGTTCTTCCTTTCGTCGTCGGCAGCCTAGGTACTTGGCACTGTGACTTTCGCCGCAGTTTGCGCACTTTCGATCAGCGTTATAGGTTTTGTAGTCGGTGACTGATTTCGCCTTCGCGCATTCTCGTATCCAGTGTGAGGCGGAACAAAAAGCGCACACTGGTGGTCGTTTACAGTTTTCTTTAGAATGGCCGAAAGCCTGGCACCGCCCACACTGAATGAGGGGCGGGATGAATGGTTCACAGAGTTTTGACCTGGCTTTGTAGGTGATATGAGGGGGTGAATCCTTCCCTGCGATAGTCAGTTTGATGACCTGGGTGGGATGGCCGTTTTTCTTTAGCACACGGGAAGCGTGGGTTATTTCGAGTTGCGGGTTTTCGTTTCTAAGAGATTCGGTAATTTGTGGGATTTCGACCGAAATGTTTATCCCCTTTATCACAACTTTGGACTGTGGTTTAAATTTAGCTATTTTTATTTCGATGCCGTGGTCCAGTTGCAAGAACTTTTCTTCCCCTTTTTCGATCTCATTGATTAGCTCGATCGTTTGTTCGGTTCTACTCAGGATCACGGTTAGTAGATTTGTCTCTTTTTGTAGGCGGAGGTGAACTACAGAGTGGTTCTCTAGCTTGTTGTTTAGAATCTCTTTGGCTTTGGCGTTGTCCTCTATCGCGATTTTTACTAGCGAATTTACTGGGCACTTCACCTCTGTGATTATTAGTTTCGTGTTAAGTGTTCTCTTAGCATTTGGACGGAGTCCTGTCAGGTTGGCCGAGGAGGCGGTCGGGGGGATTGTGGGTGGCACGTTTACTTCCCTTTCTCCTTGGGGTTTGGCCGTTCCCTCCGTGACTGCTGTGGCATAAGACTTGGCTGACTTGCCTGGCGAGAGCGCCGGCTGAGCCTCGACCGTAGTCAGCGGCTGGATGGGTGACGCGGGCGCGGATTTCTTTTTGGCTTGAGTCGGTTTGGCAAGAGGGCTTACTTCTGGCTCTTGGTCCGCTATTGCCTGTAGAACCGGTTTTTTGAGGGAACCCCGAGGCGCCGTCGCTTTTGGTGCACTGTTTTGATTTTTCCCTGTTGGGTTTTTAATTGTAGAGTTCGTCTCCTGAGAGCTGGCTCTGGTAGATCTCCGCATGGTAATCGGCGGTGATTTTGACATTTTTAGAGTGGCTAAGCCCTAGTTGAAAGTTTTAATCGTAGATTATACTCACACACTCTTGGCTTGCTGTCGTCTTGGATGATGTGTCGTCTCGAATGGTAACAATGTTTTCGCAAGAGCTTGTCCTCTGCCGGGCAACAGGCCTGGTTAGGAAGTCCTCTAGGCAAGAAGGATTTCCCAGGGTGTTCCCAACAGTACACAAGGCTAATGCTAAGTCTTGCGAGGCAACGAACTCTCGCTTGACTTGGTGGTCTTGTGACTAGGTAGCGAGTGCTGGCAGATCAAGCCGATTGACAAGCGATCAACCAGTCTTCTCGTTTCCCTAGCACGTACCTGATATGCGGACTGATATGCGGACTGAGTGAGGCAAAAACTCCCACTTTTTCGGACCGAAACGATTGACTTTTAGTCAGCGTAACGACTTGTGATTTGAACCACTACAGTTTTCAGGTCTAGCAGATCTAGCCGAGCGGAGCAGCGATCAATACTAGTCCCTGAGGTAACCTGTGATTCTCCTCTCAAGCGCACGCTGAACTAAATTTCGAGGCAACGAACCCACTCGAACATAAGACACCCACGAGGCAACTGACTCTCTCGCTGTCTTCCGTCGTCAAGTTGTTGTCGTCTGGATATTAGGCCTTTATATACTGCCGCTCCCTCCCCCACATCAGATTACCCACATACACACATGGAAAGAGAGAGAGACAGAGATAGAGAGTGAGAGAGAAGATAGAGGACAATGAATACAAATATTATTCCATAAGTCAACCATCAACAACTAACATTGTGAATTACCTCTGTTCTCAAAAACTTTCCTCTGAAGAGAACTGTCTGCTGAACGAACTGAAGTCGCAGCAGCCTCTTTCTCCAAGACGTTGATGGCCTGAGATTTGGGCCGCAGTGGAGCTGGATCCAGATCCTCCACCACCAGAGATGGGCGCTCAAATGTGGGGGAGCCCCCGCTGACTGTTGCACGCCGCTGTTTGGCATCTACGATCACTGGTAGAGTGAACTGTGGTGACTCAGATCCGCTTCGGAAGACATCATTGTCTGTGTCATTCCCATCAATGTTGTCTTCAGGAGATTCTCTGTAAACAGATCAATGTTGGAGTTGGCAGTTCCCGTCTTCCCAG